>CBVK0103027806.1:0-25159 GCA_900067695.1 Picea abies | reverse complement strand
AGAAAATGTTTCCTATGGGGTGTGGCATGAAATGAAGCCCCTGAATCTACCACCCAAGACTCGAAAATATTATCTACAGAAAGAATCAAAGCATATTGTAACACATCACCTGTTACATTTGCTTCCTGGTTTTTCTCCTGTTGTCCATCTCTTTGTTTCTTTGGAGCTCTGCAGTCTTTCTTTGGAGCTCTGCAGTCTTTCTTCAGATGTCCTTTCTTCCCACAATTCCAGCACTCTATCTTTCCAAGTCTAGATTTGGATATTCCCTTCCTATAATTCTCGTGGTTCCCTGAGCCCTTTCCTCTATCCTTTTTTCTTCCCCTGTTCTCCATGTTCAACACATTACCTGTGTTTTTCCATTTCATTTCCTCACTAAGGATAACACCAACAACATCATCAAATTTTAAAGTATTTAAACCAGAGACAGAGTTACTTACATCCATGACCAAGCCGTTCTAGCTTTCTGGCAATGAGCACAAGATAGAAGAGCCCTGACCTCATCATCAAAGTCCACTTTTACATAACTTAGTTGATTAGTAACCATATTAAATTCATTTAAATAATATGCAACAAACCCACCTTCTGACATCTTCATATTAAATAATCTCTTCATTAGAAATACCTTATTGGACGTCGAGGTTTTTTCATACAATTTAGCCAATGCATCCATCAAATCCTTCGTTGTCTTTTCTTTCGAAATATTGAAATCCACCGACGCTGCTAAGCTCAACCGTATCATTCCTAGAGCCTTTCTGTCAAGAATTTCCCATTATTCGTCCTTCATATTCGTCGGCTTCTTTTCTATTCTGCCCAATTGTAGGAATATATCCTCCTGACATAAATAATCTTCCACCTGCATCTTCCATAACTGGTAGTTTTGGTCGTTTTTTCTCGACCATAAACTTTCCATCTTCCGCCATTGCTCCCACTCGAATCAGAAACCCTCTTTTCTTGCGAGTTACCTTTCACTCTGATACTTGTTGTTAGAAAAACGGGATCATGGAGCAATAAAATAAAATAAATGTAGAAATAAAACACAGAAGATACACAATACAATAGAGACACAGATATACGTGGTTCACCCAGTGTGGGCTGCATCCACCAGAGAAATTGTCAGGTCATTCCTTTATTATTATCCATCAAATGAAGGGATACAACCTACATCAAACCCATTGTAACTCCCTCTTCTTTCTCTCACAGTCTCATCTCAAAATACAATATTCTCTATATTACATAGCCGCAATACATTTCCCTCATAAAAGGGGGTTTCCTTCTAGGGAAGCAAACCCTAACATAACTTCTACCGTTAGATCTATGACCTTATAATGAATGGTCCAAATTTACAATGAAATTACAATATGCATTTACAAGGCAATTTTTCCTTCTAGGGCTCGCTTGCCCCCGAACCTCGTAGGGGGGGTAACCCCCCTTACACTCCCCCGCATGGATGAGTGTACATTCTTCTGGGGTGTAAAGTCTTCATGGGGTATAAACACAACTGAAAACAAAGACCTTTGAATCAGGAAGATAATCAGGCTCCACAACCAACAATACCCTCTTTCTAAAAACCTTGATTATATCTAATTAATCATGTTGTTGATTTCCAAGGCATGGAATATAAATATTGTATTTACATTATTGTTTGATCAAAAATGCCAACCAACCAACTGTGGGGTGAAGTCTTAAAATTATTTTCCATGATAACACTAGAGAAAGAGTAAAAAAACATAGAGAAGAGGTTCATCATGCCAAGATGACCCAAGCCTCCTTGTTGAAATACTTAATTTGGAAATAATAAGTTATTTTCCTGGTCCCAAGACAAATTAGTTAATGAGGGAAAATTGGCAGTTGAAAAACCAACTGTTGGCCCTTAGTTATGGAAGGAAGTGAAGAACAAGGAAGAAAAGGTGAAAAGTGAACTTCGCAGAAGATACAGTGACTGTCACTGGGTCGAAGTGAGCAAAAGAGCAGAAAAGATGAAGCAAAGTACAGAAATGAAAGTCATTGGACGAGGAAATCAAGGATGATAGATTAGAAGGGAAGAGGGATCGAGGACAACTCAGCAAGTGGAAAAAACCACCGTTGGATGCTTTGGAGCACCGCACAAGAAGGAAGGAAAGACAGGCTAGCGAAGCCCAAAAAACATGGGTCAAGTTGACCTAGGGTTTTGGTATCTAGGGTTTTGGCACCTAGGTTTCATCCTAGGGTTGTCAGTGAATGATTGTAATGTATAAATAGAGGTTTAAAGGGCCTAGGTTGGGTTGGTACGATATTGTTGTTGATCTAGCTCTATTACTATGGTGAGATATTATTGTATTGAGAGAGAGATGTGCTAAGTGCGAGAGTCGTCTGGTATTATAAGATCTTTAGCTGTGTGCGAAGGTTGAGTCCTGCAACTAGGTGTGTAGGAAGGGGAGAGAAAGAGAGAGAAAATAAGATCTGTTAGTTGAGAGCATAGACAAGAATTGTATGTTTTACCTTAATAAATCATAAGCACAGTTTTGTGGACATAGCCCTAGAGAGAGGGTGAACCACATACATCTTGTGTTGTGTGTGTGATTGGTGATTTGATCTATGTCATTGTTATATTGTTATTTGCATTGTTGTAATTAGATCAGATCTATAATTTTGTAGGGTAGATCCAGCTTGGTGAGGGATATATGAATGGTGCCTTGTTGTTGTATTAGATCCACTTGATATTCCCCTTGTTGTTGACATATCTGTCCTGCAACCCCCTCAAAGCTGCTTTGGGTGAGACTGCATCTGCTTCGCAGGTGTTGATGAAAGGGCCAGTAGCTAGGGCTTGTTGGTGTGCTCTTGGAGTGAACCTTGGGTGTACCCCTGTGCCAACAAATGGTTCTGTTTCCGGGACCAAAATCTTCATGAGGGAATGTCAAGGTGGTTCCCATCAAATACAGAGATTCAGAAGTGGATAGAAAATCAAGAGAGGGACTTCTCTAAAGCCCAGAACAAGAAGCCTAAGCTAAGTACTGAAGATTGGCTACAAAGATACATGGTCACCGACATTCACGAGATATTCCTTGGAGGAATCCATCAGGAGTTATCTGAGTGGTTGGCTAGAATAGCAGATACCCAGTTCAAGATCAGATCTAGACCTCATGTGGTTTGGACATCAGAGTTGATAACGTCGTATCACGAGAAATAGATCGCTGGTTCGATAGTACCATTGGAGGGTACATCACAGAGTTTTTTTTTGACAGAGTAGAGTCATATAGCCAAGCTGAAAGATATTTCTTTAAGGGACCCAAAGGAAAATTTTTACAATTCCTGAAGTTGAGACTCAAGATGTTCTTGCATGAGAAGAACATCTTGAAGATACAATACATTGGTTGGATCTGAAAAGGCTAATGTTCAAGAATTCAGATAGTGACAGTGATACAGAAGTTGGACATATGTGCAGTGGGAGATTATTCAAAGGGGTTCACCTTGAGAACCTGTTTAAACAAAATTATGGGGAAGAGGGTTTCTACAGTGGAGAAGAGGAAGATCTGACAGACGGAGAACATTCATAACCTCACCAGGACAAGCCCGAAACTTTAGGAACTGCAAAAACTGTTGAAGTAAGTATTGTTAATCCTCCTGTTATTTCAGCAGCACTAGGTAATCAAAATAATCAGAATCACCAAAGTCCTCGGAGTACTGTTACTAGTAGCTCAGCATCTACTCAGACAAGAAACCTAGGTAGCTCTATGGTAGATGAGATGAGGATCCCTATCTTTAGGGGAGATGGATATGAAGATCCTGATCAGCATTGGTTTATGTGCGAAGCCGTATGGAATATTAAAAATGTCATCGATGAAGCTGTTAAAAGGACCCAGTTCAACACTACCCTAAGGGATCATGCACTAAGATGGTACATGAAGCTTGTCCAAGGACTTGCACAGCCTAAGCCACTGGATGATATCAATAATGCATTGATTGCAGACTTCAATAAACCTAAGTCAGAGTCTCAATGTATTATAGCACTGAAGGAGATCAAGCAGAAAGTAGCCAAGCCTGTTTGGGAGTTTGATCAAAGGTTCAAGACCTTAATAGGTCGATTAACTTTTCAGATCCGAGATGAACAGAATAAAGAATGGTTCATCACTTCTCTTTTACCACACATCAGATTTCCCCTGATACAGTAGAATATTTCTTCATAGGAAGAAGCATTGGAAATCTCTATGAAGCTTGAACCAACCCCTATGGGAGAATCTAGCTCAGGTATGAGCCAGATATTGAGCCAGTTGACTAGTTTGTCTTTACAAGTCGAGGATATGAAGAAGGATAAGGGGAAGGACAAAAGAGAAGATATTTGGTGTGTAAGATGCATATCAAAAGGCCATGATAAGGAACACTGTCCTTTATTCCATGAATATTTGGCCTCAGGAGCACTGATCCCCTTGAAGCAAGTCAACCTACCCTGGTGTAAAGTATGCAGAAATAGGCATCGCACAGGTGAGTGCTATTACATGCAGAAGTATGTTTAGACTCCCACAAATTTATATTTCAAATTATGTAAGTATGTGGGGAACAACTATAGGGATTGTAGGGCCTATGACCTTATACATGAAAGATTGAGGGAGATATACAAGATCCAAGGCAAACTACAACAAGAAGGAAAAGCTCTGCAGTATAACTCCCCAGGAAGAGGAAATTTCAATCCTCGCAGTGGATAAAGAGGATGAGGACAAGGACAAGGAATAGGCTGAGGTCGAAGACAGATCATTTGTTACAACTGCGCGCAACCAAGACACTTGGAAAGGGATTGTCATAATCCTTGCACTACATGCAGTTATTGCAGCTCGTTCGACCATGTTATAGAAGATTGCCCTGTGCTGCTAGCTAAACTGCAGGAAAGATGAGGACCTCAGCAGAATCCACAAGTGCAATTGACATACACTGAGCCCCACAGGGAAGGCCCTAAAGTTGTTGTTATCACTCGAGGAGGCACTTCTATAGGAGAGGATAGAATGACTCAAGGAAATATTGCAGAAGACTCGGGTATCAGGAAAGCTACAGAGAAGACCCAAAATTTCAATGCAAAGAAAGAAACATAAATATTTGAGGAACCAAGACAAGAGTTTAAATAAGATCAAGGTTCCTCATCAAAAATATAGCCAGAAATAAAAGCATATGGAATGCCTCAGGCATTTGATTAATCTGCTTCTCCACAAGAGGGAAAAGAGGTAAGCAAGCTCATGGAATTTGTATGCACTTTTGTTAAGTTGATTCAGGATAAAGGCATTGTGCAAGAGCTATAGAAATTAATCAGATAGTATGAACTAGGAAAGATAGACCCCTTATTGAATAGGGTAGTACATAAAATTGGAAAAAGGAGAAGGACAAATAAAGAATTACACTTGAATGCTCAAATAGGAGAGTATGATATAGACTATGTGGTCCTCGACTTAGGGTCATAGGTCAATGTCATGATGAAGCAAACTTGGGACCTGATGGGGAAACCGAAGTTGATCTACTCCCCTATTAGGCTTAGGATGGATAACCAACAAGTTGTTATCCCCTTTGGCAGATTGGAACATGTCCCTGTGGACATCGATGGAGTGCGAACGTTCACAGATTTTGAGGTAATTGAAATTGTTGATGACAGTTGCCCTTACCCTGCACTGTTAGGAATTGATTGGGCCTTCGATAACTCCACAGTGGTTGATTTGAAGAAAAGACGTATGACATTTTAAAGAGATGGCCTTCAGGTCATTGCACCCGTAGATCCATATGAGGGTCTGCGATATACAGAGCCCACCAAAGAAGAATACCTTGCATACAAACTAGAAAACATATACAAACTGACAGTCAAGCAGTAGGATTACATCAACCCTACAGCCGATGGGAATATGATTTGGCGAAGTGACAGCGCATGTTCATCAGACTCCAAAGAAGTGTTGGAGAACTGGCAGAACCTAATGTACAAAGTATCTACCAGAAGATGTGCCAGATTAACCAAAGAAGTTCACTAGATCGGCACAACAGTAAGTAACTTACCCACATTTGATGGTTTGAACCCTTTAGAAGCCTTCCTATCATATTTTGAGGAAAGTGTACCGACAGAACAAAGTTTTTTGGCAATGAATGAGGCCCTGAAAGCCACACTAGCAAGATGGTGGGGAACCCACAAAAGCAATATTACAGACTGGGTATAATGTCGACTTTTGATGACAGCGTGGTTCTTAGCACAAGTAGAAGGATGCAAAGCAAGGTACACAGGTTGAAGTTTCCCAAAAGACCATGTGTGGAGCCACGAAGAGGCCTGGAGTGAAATTCCCCGAGAACAATGGGTGCATAGATTCATTAACATGTTGGAAACAACCCCTATCAACTGGTACCTTCAAGCGGAGTTGCGCCTCATCACTGCAGACTGGGAAGGTATGATTCAGAATTTTGTAACCACTTTTTTATTTGAAAGTGAATATCCTTCAGTAGACCAAGCATTACATATTGTGAGATAGAAGGTATTCTAAGAGGCATTTAGCCTCCCTATGGAACAAGAAGAGGACGAATGGACTGCACCTCTCCAAAAAATTGTAGAGTTACTACAACATCAATGCCAACGATGATGACCCCGGGAAGGTCAACATCACTGAAACAGAAGGCCAAAGATATGTGGATGGACCAGGAGTTGAGTTACCATTTATTGGTTAGCCAATCAAGATTAAAAAATTCAATATTGGGATAGAGGAGACACCAAAGCTTGCCAATGTCAGAGATTACTGGGATGTTGCTACCATTGACAAGATTACAGAGTTGTTGCACAAATATCAAGACTTTTTTTCGACCAATTTCACAGATATCAAAGGTATCAAAGGTACTATGGGATAGATGAGGATACCTTTGAAACTAGATCTGAAGCTAGTCAAGAAAAGACCCTATAGATTGAACCCAAAATATAAGGAGAAAGTGAAAATTGAGCTTGATAGAATGTTGGAAGCAGGGATTATTGAACCTATCGAAGAGTCATAGTGGATCATCCCTATGATGGTACAAGACAAGAAGACAGACGAGATCAGGATCTGTGTAGATCTCAAAAATTTGAATGATGTCTGTCTGCATGACCCCTTCCCTACACCATTCACTGATGAAGTATTAGACAATGTGGGAGGCCAGGAGGTATATTCTTTTACAAATGGATTTTCAGAATACCATCAGATCCGAATTTCCAAGGAGGATTTCCACAAGACCACATTTGCCACAGAATGGGGATCCTAACAATATACAGTGATGCCATTTGGACTGAAGAATGCCCCAGCCATCATTTCCAGGGTGGTGGTCGAAGCGTTCAAAGAGTTTTTGCATAAATTTTTAGAAACATATTTTGATGACTGGACTGTGTTTAGTTTGTTGAAAAAACATATTGAATGTCTAAGGCTAATGTTGGATAAATGCAGGCAGTGTCAAATTGCTTTAAATCTAAAGAAGTGCATCTTCTTCTCACCATTTGGAGTGTTATTAGGTCATATTGTATGCAAGCAAGGATTACTGGTAGATCCCTCTAAAATTGCCATCATAGTTGATTTGCCGCCTCCTACTTTAGTTAAACAATTGTGCACCACGCTAGGACATACTGGTTATTACAGGAAATTCATTAAAGTCTATGCTCATATCACAACACCTATGAAGAAACTGTTGAAGAAAGACTGTCAGTTTAGTTGGAAAGATGAATGCCAGTAAAGCTTCAACACACTGAAACAGAAGATGATGACTGTGAACATTCTGGTCTTTCCAGATTGGAGCAAGGAGTTTCATGTGCATGTTGATGTGTCTTATATTGCCTTAGGAGCAGTATTGGCACAACCTGGAGAAGGGGATATCGACCATCCATTAGCTTTTGCTAGCAGGAAGATATCTACAGCTGAAGTTAATTACACCACTACTGAGAGAGAAGGATTAACCATGGTGTACGCACTGCAAAAATTCCACCACTACTTGTTGGGAGGAAACTTTAAAATGTTCACATATCACTCTGCGCTAAAGTACCTAGTCAACAAGCTAGTGTTGGGGGGGTGAATATGCAGATGGCTTCTATTGTTTCAAGAATATTATTTTGAGATCACAGTTAATCCAGAAAGAATGAACAAGGGCCCTGACCACTTATCAAGGTTGGAACATGGAGAAGAACCCACCAGTTTGGAGGATACACTGTTGTTGGTATAGGGGCAGACCCAAAGTTCACTCCAAGAGTGCACCAACAAGCCCTAGCTACTGGCCCTTTCAGCAACACCTACGAAGTAGATACAGTCTCACCCGAATCAGCTATGAGGGGGTTTTAGGACATAGGTGTTTGCAACCAAGGGGAATATCAAGTGGATCAAATCACAGGGACAACTCAACATTCATACATCACTATTATCTTGATATACCCCATGCATCTATCAGATCTACTTTAGTAATGCAATAACAATATATGAAGACAAATACAAATTACCAATCATACACAACACAAAATATACATGGTTCACCCTCTCTCTAGGGCTACATCCATAGAACTGTGCTATATTATATTGATGTAAAGCATATAGTTCTTGTTTTCTCACTTAGCTAGCAGATATCCTCTCTTTTCCTCTATTTCTCTCACCTCCCTATGCACCCATCTACAGGGTTGATCTTCGCACACAGCTGGAGATCTTACAATCCCCGAGGCTCTTTCACCCAACACCTCTCTCTTTCTCACAATACTCTTATCTCGGCCAACTTAGTATCAACAATAACAATATCTCAACCCAAAATTACCTAACCAGCCTAGGCCCTTTAGACCTCTATTTATACATTACAATCATTCACCAACATACTTAGGTCAAAACCTAAGTGTCCAAAACCCTAGATACCAAAACCATAGATGTCTAAACCCTAGGTCAACTTGACCCGCTTTTTTGGGGCTTCGCCAGCTTGTCTTTCCTTTCCTCTCACACGGTGCTCCAAAGAATACAATGGTGGATTTTTCCCACTTGTTGAGTTATCCTCGATCCTTATTCCTTGCTTATTTTTTGTCCCTGATATCCTTTCGTCCAATGGATTTCTTTTTCGTACTTCTCTCCATGTTTTCTGCTCGTCTGCTTAATTCACCCCAGTAACAGTTATTGTGCCTTCCGCGAAGTGTGCATTTCACCTTTTCTTTCTTGATATTCACTCTCCTCCATAACCAAGGGCCAAAAATCCCCCAACACTCACCTGTGACTCATCACGAGGCACTTCAGATCTGATCCTTCTGTTTTACTTCGACTTTGGACTGCATAGGGCAGCCTTTGCTTTCTTCTCTATGCCTCCTTCCCATCCTTATGTAGACTATCTTTTCTGTGTCTGGTACCCAGTTTCAACTGCACCTGGTACCAAGACCCTTGATCTTCTTGCTTTTACTGAGAGTTGTGAGGCAACTAGTTGTCATAGTACAACTTCAGTCGGCTCCCATTCATTAATCCTTCCTTCCATTCTCCCTTCAATGTTTTCAATTGCGCATCTCCTCCTTCTGTAATATATATGATCTCATATGGCCCTAGCCAATGCATTCTGAACTTCCCTGGGTGTTTTATAAACTTATTTTCATACACCAGTACTAAACCACCTTGCTTGAATGCCTTCTTCTTGATGTGCCTATCATGATATGTCTTCTCTCGTTCCTTTTGTACCTACTGGTGGAAACCTACAATAAATATGTCTTCTTCGAGTTCCACTAACTGTGTGAGCCTTTTCTGAGAAGCACCAGTGTCATCCATACCTGTAAAAGTAGCAATTCTTAATCTTGGTACTAAATACTCCATCGGTACAATAGCTTCAAGACCATAAACCAACTTAAAAGGGGTCTGCAATGTTAATTTCTTGCAAGTGGTTCTATAGGCCCATAGTACTGCAGGTACTCTTAAATCTGAATCATCTCTATTTACACTGCATATCTTCATTAATGTTGTCTCCAGGATCTTGTTGAATGCTTCGACTGTTCCATTTTCTTGTGGATGGTATGGTGTAATGTTCGTATGGTGGACTACAAATTCTTTAGTCAGGGCTTCAAATGTTTTATTGATGAAATGTGTGCCTTAATCACTCATGAGGATCTTTGGGAATCCAAACCTGGTTATTATTTCATCAAATATAAAATGTACAGTTGTATTTTCACTACAGTCCTTATCTACTATGGCTCTAGCCTATCTAGTCAGGTATTTTGTCGCAGTAATGATATACCTCACTCTTGTGCGCTTCCATGGTGGGTTTATAAGTCCACGAAGTCAATGGCCCACTTTTTGAATTCTTGTATAGTCATTTGCGGTGCTAATGGAATTTCATCCCTTCTGGATGGTTTCCGAACTCTCTGGCATACATCGCGGGCTCTAGCATAATCTTTAGCATCCCTGTATAAGGTAAGCCACCAAAGGCCAGCTCGCAAAACCTTCTGTGCAGTTGCTTTCCCTGCATAATTTCCTCCTGCAATGCCTTCATGAGCTTCTGTGAGGATCAATGGGCGCTCTATCTCCATAACACCCCTCCTTAATATCTCATCGGGTCCCATTTTGTATAACTGACCGGCTATAATTGAAAAGTCTGCAGTGCGCACCACTAACTGTTTCTTCTGGGGAATTGTATACTCGCTAGGTTCCATTCCTGTTGACAGGAACTGGAATATGTCTATGAAGTGGTTATCAATCTTTCTAATGGAGAGCAGTTGTGCATCCGGCAGTGTGTCCTCCAAACTGGTGGGTTCTTCGCCATGTTCCAACCTCAACAAGTGGTCGGGGCCCTTGTTCATTATTCATGTCTTGACTATGATTTCAAAATCATATTCTTGAAATAGTAGAATCCATCTGCATATTCGTCCCCCCAACACTAGCTTGTTGACTAGGTACTTCAGCGTGGAGTGATCTATGAACATTTTAAAGTGTCCTCCCAACAAGTAGTGGCGGAATTTTTATAGCGCATACACCATGGCTAGTTCTTCTCTTTCGGTGGTGGTGTAATTAATTATAGATGTAGATAGCTTCCTGCTAGAAAAATCTAACGGATAGTCGATATCCCCCTCTCCAGGTTGTGCAAACACTTCTCCCAACGAAATAGAAGATGCATCGACGTGCACATGAAACTCTTTCCTCCAATCTAGAAAAACCATAATGGGTGCAGTAACCATGTTCTACTTAAGTGTATCGAAGCTCTATTGGCATTCGTTTGTCCAACCAAACTGAGAGTCTTTCTTCAAAAGCTTCTCCATCGGTGTTGTAATTTGGGCATATACTTTAATGAATTTCCTGTAATAGCCAGTATGTCCCAGTGCAGTGCATAGTTGTTTAACTAAAGTAGGAGGCGGAAAATCAACTATAATTGAAATTTTAGATGGGTCGACCAACATTCCCTGCTTGCATACGATATGACCTAATAGCACTCCAAAGGGTGAGAAGAAGATGCACTTCTTCAGATTTAAAGCAATTTGACACTGCCTGCATTTATCCAACATTAGCCTTAGACATTCAATATGGTTTTTCAACAAACTAAACACAGTCCAGTCATCAAAATATTCTTCTAAAACTTTATTCAAGTACTCTTTGAAGGCTTCTACCACCACCCTGGAAATGATGGTTGGGGAATTCTTCAGTCCAAATGGCATCACTATATATTGGTAGGATCCCCATTATGTGGAAAACGTGGTCTTGTGGTGGTCCTCCTTGGCAATTCGGATCTAATGGTATCCTGAAAATCCATCTGTAAAAGAATATACCTCATGGCCTCCCACATTATCTAATACTTCATCAATGAATGGTGTAGGGAAAGGGTCATGCAAACAAGCATCATTCAAATTCTTGAGATCTACGCAGATCTTGATCTTGCCTATCTTCTTTTCTTGTACCACCATAGGGCTAATCTGCTCTGACTCTTCGACAGGTTCTATAATCCCTTCATCCAACATTCTGTCGAGCTCAATCTTCACTTTTTCCTTATATTTTGGGTTCAATTTGTAGGGTCTTTGTTTGATTGGATTCACATCTATTTTCAAAGGTATTCTCATCTCTCCCATAGGTCCTTTGATACCTTTCATATCAGTGAACTTGGTTGGAAACAAGTCTTGATATTCGTGCAGCAACTCTGTAATCTTGTCAATGGTAGAAGCCTCCCAATAATCTCCAACATTGGAAAGTTTTGGTGTCTCCTTCATCCCAATATTGAATTTTTTAATCTTGATTGGCTGACCAATAAATCGTATCTCCACTCTTGGTCCTTCCATGTCTCTTTGGCCTTCTATTTCAGTGATGTTTACCTTCCTAGGATCATCATTTTCAGCATTGATGTTGTAGCAACTCTACAATTTCTGGAGAGGCATGGTCTACTCGTCCTCTTATTGTTCCATAGGGAGGCTAGATGTCTCTTCAAATACCTTATGTATCATAATCTCTCATGCTTGGTCTACTGAAGGATATTCAATTTCAAATAAAAAGGTTGTTAAAAAAATTTGAATGATACCTTCCCAATCTATGGTGATGAGGCGCAGATCCGCTTGAAGGTACCAGTTGATAGGAGTCGTGTCTGGCATGTTAATGAATTTTTGCACCCATTGTTCTCAAGGAATGTTACAGCATGCCTCTTCACAACTTCTCACATGGTCCTTTGGACAGCTTCGACTGGTATGCCTTACTTCGCAACCAACTGCTTGTTTCGAGAACCGCGCTATCATCCAGGTTCGACATTATGCCCAGTCTATAATATTACTTTTGTGTCTTCCCCACCATCTTGTTGGTGTGGCTTTTAGGGCCTCATCCATTGCTAGCAACCTCTGTTGTGTTGGTTCATTTTCTTCAAAATATGATAGGAAGGCTTCTAGAGGGTTCAGACCATGAAAGGTGGGTAAGTTACTGTTGTGTCAATCCAGCAAACTACTCTGATTAATCTAGCAGATCTTCTAGTGGATAATTTGTGCATCTGGTTCTGATAGTTTTCCGGTGCTTCTTTTGAATCTTTTGAACACACGTTGTCACTTTGCTAGCTCAGATTCCCATCAGTTGTAGGGTTGATGTAATCCTTTTGTCTAGTTGTTAGTTTGTATATGTTTTCTAGTGCATATGCGTAGTCTTCTTCTCTGATGGGCTATGTGTATCGTTGACCTTCATTTGGATCTAAAGGTGTGATGAACCTAAGGTCATCCTTTTCAAAATTCATGCATATCTTCTTTAAGTCAACAACAGTAGATTTATCAAAGGCCTGATCAATTCCTAACAGCATAGGGTAAGGACAACTATTGTCAACTATTTCAATTACCTCAAAATCTGCAAACGTTCTTACTCTATCGATGTCCACAGGGACATGCTCCAATCATCCAAATGGGCTGACAACTTGTTGGTTAGCCATCCTAAGCCCGATAAGGGAATAGATAAACTTCGGTTTTCCTATATGTGCCCAATTTTTCTTCGTCATGACATTGACCTCCGACCCTAAGTCGAGGAATACATAGTCTATCTCATACTCTCCTATTTGAGCATTCAAATGTAATTCTTTATTTGTCCTTCTCTTCTTACCAATTTGGTGTACTTCCCTATTCAGTAAGGGGTCTGCCTTTCCTAGTTCATACTGTCTGATTAAGTTCTGTAGCTCTTGCACAGCGTTCTCATCTTGGATTAACTTAATACAAGTGTATAAAATATCCATGAGCTTGCTTACCTCTTTTCCTTCTCTTGGTGAAGTAGACTGATCAAATGCATGAGGCATTCCATACTCTCTTATTTCTGGATATGTTTTTTATGAGGAACCTTGATCCTCTTTGAATTCTTGTCTTGCTTCCTCAAATATTTGTCTTTCTTTCTTTTCATTAAAGACTTGGGTCTTCTCTGTGGCCTTCCTGATACCTGAGTCTTCTGTAAGTTTTCTTTGAGTCATTCTATCCTCTCCTGTAGCAGCGCCTCCTCTAGTTATGACAGTGACTCTAGGTTCTCCTCCGTGAGGTTCAGCATATATCAGTTGCACTTGTGGGTTCTGTTGAGGTCCTTGTTTTTCCTGAAGCTTAGCAAGCAGCACAGGACATTCTTCTATAACATGGTCAAATGAGATGTAGTAGCTGCAAGTGGTACAAGGGTTCTGACAATCTCTTGCAAGGTGTCCTGGTTGTGTGCAGTTGTAACAGATGATCTTTCCTCAGCCTTGACTCATTCCTCCTCCTCGTCCCCTTCCTCTAAATCCACCGTGAGGATTGAAGTTTCCTCTCCTAGGAGAGTTGTACTGTGTCGCATTTCCCTCTTGTTGTACTTCGCCTTGGATCTTATATATCTCTCTTGACATTTCATGCATGAGATCATAAGCCCTACAATCTCTATCATCATGTCCTACATACTTATAGAATGTACAATATAAATTTGTAGGTATTTGGACACACTTCTGCATGTAATAGCACTCACTTGTGCGGTGCCTATTTCAGCATACTTCGCACCAGGGTAGGTTGACTTGCTTCAAGGGGCTCGGTGATCCTGAGGCCAAATATTCATGGAATAAAGGAAAGTGTTCCTTATCATGGAATTCTGATACACATATTACACACCATATATCATCTCCTTTGTCCTTCCCCTTGTCCTTCTTCATATCCTCGACCTACAGAGACAAAATAGTCAGTTGGATCAAGATCTGGCTCATACCTGAGCTAGATTCTCCCATAGGGGCCGATTCAAGCTTCATAGCGATATCCAATGCTTCTGCCTACGAAGAAATATTCTGCTACATCAGGGGAACTATGATGTGTGGCAAAAGGGTAGCAATGAACCACTCTTTGTTTTGTTTATCTGGGATCTGAAAAGTTAATCGTCCTGTCAAGGTTTTGAATCTTTGATCGAATTCCCACACAGGTTCGGCCACCTTCTTCTTGATCTCCTTCAGCTCTGTGATACATTGTGACTCCAACTTGGGTTTATTGAACTCTGCAATCAACGCGTTCTTGATCTGATTCAATGGCTTAGGTTTTGCAAGTCCTTGAACAAGTTTCATATACCATCTCATTGTGCGATCCCTTAGGGTAGTGCTGAACTGGGTCCTTTTAACAACTTCATCGGTGACATTTTTAATATTCCATACGGCTTCTCTTAGAAACCAATTCTGATTAGGATATTCAGATCCATCTCCCCTAAAGATAGGAAGTCTCATCTCATCTACCATAGATCTTCCTAGGATTCCTGACGGAATATGTGGTGGGCTACTATGGACAGTGCTCTAGACGCTCTGGTGATTGGGATTACTCTAGTTACTTAATGTTGAATCAACAGGAAGGATAATAGAACTTACTTCAATGGTCTGTGTGGTCTCTGAGCCTTCAGGTCCTCCTCGAAAAATCTCTTCAGCTTGTCCTTCCTCTTTCCTCGTGGGTTCTTGTTGTTCTTTGTCTATCAAATATTCTTCTTCTCCATTGTAGAAACCCACTTCCCCGTAGTTATGCTTAAACAAGTTCGCAAGATGGACTTCTCTGAACACTTTCCCACTTCACATATGTCCAGCTTCTATGTCGCTATCATTGTCCACATTTTTGAACATTAGCCTCTTCAGATCTAACCAATCTACTATATCTTCAAGACATTATTTTCATGCAACAGCATCATGATTCTCAACTTCAGAAAGTGCAAAAATTTTCCTCTAGGTCCTTTGAAAAAGTATCTCTCGGCTTGGCTATATGATTCTATTCTATCAACAACAAACTATGTGATGTACCCTCCAATGGTACTATCAAACCAGTGATCTATTGCTCATGATACGGTGTTGTTAGCTTCCTTGACCGTCTTGATCAACTCTGATGTCCAAACCACAGGAAGTCTAGATCAGATCTCGAACTAGGTATCGGCTAATCTAGCTAGCCACTCATATAGCTCCTGATGGATTCCTTCAAAGCATATCTCATGTATATCCATAAAAATGTACTTCTCCAACCAGTCCTCTGAACTAAGATTAGGGTTCTTATTATGGGCTTCAACGAAGTCCTTTCCTTGATCCTCTATCCACTTTTGAGTTTTTGTCTTCGATGGAAACCACCTTGACATTCCCTCAAGAAGATTCATGTCCCGGCAACAAAACCATTTGTTGGCATAGGGGCAGACCCAAGGTTCACTCCAAGAGTGCACCAACAAGCCCTATCTACTGGCCCTTTCGATAACACTTGTGAAGTAGATGCAGTCTCACCCGAAGCAGCTATGAGGGGGTTGCAGGACAAAGGTGTTTGCAACCAAGGGGAATATCAAGTGTATCAAATCATAGGGACAAATCAGCATTCATACATCACTATCAGCTTGATCTACTCCATGCATCTATTAGATCTAAATTAGTATTGCAATAACAATATATGAAGACAAATACAAATTACCAATCACACACAACACAAAATATACGTGGTTCACCCTCTCTCTAGGGCTACATCCACAAAACTGTGCTATATTATATTGATGTAAAGCATACAGTTCTTGTCTGCACACTTAGCTAGCATATCTCCTCTCTTCTCCTCTCTTTCTCTCACCTCCCTACACACCCAGCTGTAGGGTTGATCTTCGCACCCAGCTGAAGATCTTACAATCCTGGAGGCTCTTTCACCAAGCACCTCTCTCTTTCTCACAATACTCTTCTCTCGGCCAACTCAGTATCAACAATAACAATAACATATCAACCCAAAAGTACCTAACCAGCCTAGGCCCTTGAGACCTCTATTTATACATTACAATCATTCACTAACATCCTTAGGCCGAAAACTAAGTGTCCAAAACCCTAGGTACCAAAACCCTAGGTGTCTAAACCCTAGGTCAACTTGACCCTCTTTTTTTGGGCTTCGTCAGCCTCTCTTTCCTTTCCTCTCTCGCGGTGCTCCAAAGCATCCAATGGTTTATTTTTCCCACTTGCTAAGTTGTCCTCGATCCTTCTTCCTTTCTTATCTGTCATCCCCGATCTCCTTTCGTCCAACGTCTTGCTTTTCCATACTTCACTCCATATTTTTTGGTTGTCTTCTTACTTCACCCCAGTAACAGTTACTGTGCCTTCTACGAAGTGCGCATTTCACCCTTTCTTTCTTGATCTTTTCTCTCTTCCATAACCAAGGGCCAACAACTACCAGATGCACAACTACTTACCATTATAAATATTGATAACCACTTCACAGACATAGTCCAGTTCCTGTTGACAGGAATGGCACCTAGTGAGTATACAATTCCCCAGAAGAAACAGCTAGTGGTGCGCACTGCAGAATTTTCACTGATAGTTGGTCAGTTAAACAAGATGGGACCCAATGAGATATTAAGGAGGTGTGTTATGGAGACAAAGTGACCATTGATCCTTGCAGAATCTCATGAAGGCATTGCAGGAGGACATTACGCAGGGATAGCAACTGCGCAAAAGGTTCTGAGAGCTGGCCTTTGGTGGCCTACCTTACACAGAGATGCTAAAGATTATACCAGAGCCTATGATGTATTCCATAGAGTTGGAAAACCACATTGAAGAGATGAAATGACATTATCACTGCAGATGACCCTGCAAGCATTTGAAAAGTGGGCCATTGACTTCGTGGCACCTATAAAACCACCAGGAAAGCGCACAGGAACACGGTACATAATTACTACGACAGAATACCTGACTAGATGGGATGAATAAAGAGCAGTAAAGGACTATAGTGCAACTACAGTTGTGTGTTTTATATTTGATGACATAATAACTAGGTTTGGATGCCCCAAGACCCTTATGAGTGATCAAGGCACACACTTCATCAATAAGACAGTTGAAGCCCTGACTGAATAATTTGCAATCCACCATCAAAAGAGTACACCTTACCATCCACAAGAAAATGGAATAGTTAAAGAATTCAAAAAGATCTTGGAGACCGCATTGACAAAGATTTGTAGTGTGAATAGGGATGACTGGGATTTAAGAGTACCTGCAGTACTATGGGCCTATAGAACCACTTGCAAGAAATTAACAATGAAGACCCCTTTCAAGTTGGTTTATGGTATTGAAGTTGTTGTCCCGATGGAATACTTGGTGCCAAGCTTAACAATTGTTGCATTTACAGACATGGATGATACTGGCACTGTTCGCGAGAGGCTTGCACAGTTGGTTGAACTGGAAGAAGATAGATTTATTGTAGGATTCCATCAGCAGGTTTAGAAGGAACGAGAGAAGGCCTATCATGACAAGCACATAAAGAAGAAGGCATTCAAGTAGGGTGATTTAGTATTGTTGTATGACAGTAAGTTTACAAAACATCCAGGGAAGTTCAGGATGCATTGACTCAGACCATATCACCTATGTTACCAAAGGGGGAGCTGCGCAACTGAAGACATTGAACGAAGAGTGGAAGGAAGGATTAGTGAATGGGAGTCATCTAAAGTTGTACTACGACAACCAGTTGCCTCGTGGACCTCCTTAAAAGAAAGAATAAAAGGGTCTAGGTACCAGGTGCAGTTGAAACTGGGTACCAGACACAGAAAAGACAGATTTCACAAGGATGGAAAGGAGGCATAAAGAAGAAAGCAAAGGCTACCCTGCGCAGTCCAATGTCGAAGTAAAACAAAAGGATCAGATCTAAAGTGCCTCAGGATGAGTCACATGTGAGTGTTGGGGGCCTGTTGGCCCTTAGTTATGGAAGTAAGCAAAGAACAAGGAAGAAAAGGTCAAAAATGACTTCGCAAAAGACACAGTGACTATCACTGGGTCGAAGTGAGAAAAAGAGAAGAAAAGATGAAGCGAAGTATGGAAATGCAAGTTTTTGGATGAGGAGATTGAGGATGACATATCATCAAGGAAGAGGGATTGAGGACAACTCAGCAAGTGGAAAAATCCACCGTTGGATGCTTTGGAGCACTGCATGAGAAGGAAAGACAGGCTGGCGAAGCCCGGAAAAAGTGGGTCAAGTTGACCTAGGGTTTTAGACACCTAGGGTTTTGGTATCTAGGGTTTTTTCACCTAGGTTTTAGCCTAGGGTTGTCGGTGAATGATTGTAATGTATAAATAGGGGTCTAAAGGGCCTAGGTTGGGTTAGTGTTTTGGGTTGGTACGATATTGTTGTTGATCTAGCTCTATTAATGTGGTGAGATATTATTGTATTGAGAGAGAGAAGTGCTAAGTGAAAGAGTCTTCTGGTATTGTGAGATATTTAGTTGTGTGTGAAGGTCGAATCCTTCAGCTGGGTGCATAGGAAGGGGAGTGAAAGAGAGAGAAGAAAGAAGATCTGCTAGTTGAGAGCGTAGAAAAGAATTGTATGATTTATCTTAATAAATCATAAGCAAAGTTATGTGGACGTAGCCCTAGAATGAGAGTGAACCTTGGGCCTACCCCTGTGCCAACACCAACCACCCTCAATGAATGGAAGTATGGGGGGGGATGGTTAGTGCAACAGAAGCTATCAACCTGAGGTACCACAAAGAGTATCATTTCTACAGGCCTCGTTGACCCCCACTAACTCCTTCTAATAAAATAAAAGGAGGGTATCGGTCGAGAACTTTCCCATGTATTTTACCTACAAGAGAATGCATGATTGCATGGGGGGAATGGGGAGAAGAAATCATGGAAGAGTTTTGAGATGGATTAGAGAAGGGAAAACATGTGCTACTATCAGAGAAGGAGAGGAGAGTAGACTCTTGGTTTATTTCTTGACCTGAAGAGAGAAACCATGAAAACCGGAGAGGTATTTCCCTAGTGGAATCATGGCTTGGCATGGGGGTGGCCAGAGTGTGGGTCTGAATGCATCTAAGCCTATGTTTGGGTGGAAAGGTGAACACCCATATCCAATTGGTTGGCTATAACTTGTCACAAATAAGTATATTTTGGGTTTCATTTCTATATATGAATGAGTTTAGTAATAATGCAAAATATGTTTAGAATGGTATGAATTTGGTCTCATGTTAGGTAATAGTAGAGAAACTCATAGGTTTAGGAGATTTTTATAATAGGAAATATTTTTTTATGTCTTTTCTTAATGGCAATACATACCCTTAGAAAGGGTTACTATAAGTAATTGTATGTGACCTTGAAGAGAAGCATAGGGTTGGTTGGGTTTTTGTAGCGTATTAGGTGAGATCGGAAGATTGACCTAGGGTTTTAGACACCTAGGGTTTTGGTATCTAGGGTTTTTTCACCTAGGTTTTAGCCTAGGGTTGTCGGTGAATGATTGTAATGTATAAATAGGGGTCTAAAGGGCCTAGGTTGGGTTAGTGTTTTGGGTTGGTACGATATTGTTGTTGATCTAGCTCTATTAATGTGGTGAGATATTATTGTATTGAGAGAGAGAAGTGCTAAGTGAAAGAGCCTTCTGGTATTGTGAGATATTTAGTTGTGTGTGAAGGTCGAATCCTTCAGCTGGGTTCATAGGAAGGGGAGTGAAAGAGAGAGAAGAAAGAAGATCTGCTAGCTGAGAGCGTAGACAAGAATTGTATGATTTATCTTAATAAATCATAAGCAAAGTTATGTGGACGTAGCCCTAGAGAGAGGGTGAACCACGTACATCTTGTGTTGTGTGTGAGATTTGTGCTTTGATCTCTTTCACTGTTATATTTATATTTGCATTGTTGTAATTAGATCAGATCTATAACTGTGTAGGGTAGATCCAGATTGGTGAGGGATATATGAATGTTTCCTTGTTGTTGTATTAGATCCACTTGATATTCCCCTGGTTGTAGACATATTTTTCCTACAACCCCCTCATAGCTTCTTCGGGTGAGACTGCATCTACTTCGCGGGTGTTGCCAAAAGGGCCAGTAGTTAGGTCTTGTTGGTGCACTCTTGGAGTGAACCTTGGGTCTACCCCTGTGCCAACACCAACCACCCTCAATGAATGGAAGTATGGGGGGGGGATGGTTAGTACAACAGAAGCTATCAACCCGAGGTACCACAAAGAGTATCATTTCTACAGACCTGGTTGACCCCCACTAACTCCTTCTAATAAAATAAAAGGAGGGTATAGGTCGAGAACTTTCCCAAGTATTTTACCTGCAAGAGAATGCATGATTGCATGGGGGGAATGGGGAGAAGAAATCATGGAAGAGTTTTGAGATGGATTAGAGAAGGGAAAACATCTGCTACTATCAGAGAAGGAGAGGAGAGTAGACTCCTGGTTTATTTCTTGACCTGAAGAGAGAAACCATGAAAACCGGAGAGGTATTTCCCTAGTGGTATCATGGCTTGGCATGGGGGTGGCCAGAGTGTGGGTCTGAATGCATCTAAGCCTATGTTTGGGTGGAAAGGTGAACACCCATATCCAATTGGTTGGCTATAACTTGTCACAAATAAGTATATTTTGGGTTTCATTTCTATATATGAATGAGTTTAGTAATAATGCAAAATATGTTTAGAATGGTATGAATTTGGTCTCATGTTAGGTAATAGTAGAGAAACTCATAGGTTTAGGAGATTTTTATAATAGGAAATATTTTTTTATGTCTTTACTTAATGGCAATACATACCCTTAGAAAGGGTTACTATAAGTAATTGTATGTGACCTTGAAGAGAAGCATAGGGTTGGTTGGGTTTTTGTAGCGTATTAGTGTGAATATATTTATATATAATTCCATGTGTTGTGGTGTATACTGAATGGTTTAAGCCTTCACAAAATATCTGAAGATGCAAATATATAATTTCCTTTTTATCATGAATGTCATTTTCTACATCATTGGAGTCCTAGAACAAGTTTGGGAGGTCTCTGCGTGATCAGGGAGTCTTAATACCCCATGAACCCTTATCTTATAGTGAAGAGTTGTAGGAGACGAGAAAACCCATTTAAGTGGTGAGAGGGAGAGCCTTGGTGGTTTTTGGATAAAATCAAGAGCTCTTCAAGGCTTGATAAGCCTAAGAAAGAACTTAGAATACTTCTTGAAATTTTCCAAGTCCAAGTTCGGATTGATAAACCATAGAAAAACTGTGTTTTGAGACAATATGAATCGCATTCATTGATTCAACATAGTGAATAGATATTGATCATCCATCAAAGTAGGTTATGATGCTAGGAGATAATTCACTCCAAGTAAAAAAGGACCGTTGATCCATCGGAGAGTGGCCCCAAAGAAATCTAGATCGTTGGATCTCTTATGGTGAGCATCTTTGGAGAAGGATGGTCAAAGCTCCCATGGGTGAACAGAGTGGAGGTACTCTGATGGTAAGTACCTCGAGATGTATTTTGGACCGTGGGAACCATTTTGAGGAGGATTCAGAGAGAATATGGACTATTGGATCCCTTATGTGTGAATATCGTTGGGGAATGGTGTTCGTAGTAACCTTGGAGACTCTGGAAAGGAGGCACTTCAATGGGGAATAATCCAAGGAGTAATTTGGGTCATGTGTCTATGAACAACCTAGAAGTGACCTTAGCTATAGATATTCATGGGTCTCACTCAAGAGAGGCTAATAGAGGAAGTGGTTTTGGTGTGACATGTCATGCCAGTGTGGTAGCCAACGTCTCCTGGAGGACGACAGGTGTTGATACTTGGTTTGTCAAGAGGAGGAAGACGTCCCCTATCGAGCGTAAGAATTTGGAAGGCGACCCTAAATTTCGATCGTCAGATCCGGGGGAGAACACCGAAATATAATCTGAACCAAATATCGGCAAGAGGGGAAGATCCGACTCTAGCCATTGATTTAGCACAATGGGCAGGTATGGACCGTTGGATCCATTGTTACAAGTACCATCGGAGTTCGATGGTCGGAGCGACCTTGGATGCCTAAGGTGGAGGTACTCCGATGGAGGAAAATTTGAGAGGTGATTTGTACCATCAATGGAAGAGTGGATGTGGCATAGTCTCAACTGTATATTTTTCATGAGTCCTACATGAGTATTGACAAGGGGAGTGACTTCAGGGTAACGGAAGTGCCAACAAGGCACCTAATGTATCACAAGGACGATAGGTGTCAGCACCTAGATGGATGAGCAGAGTGCTCTGTGATGATATGTACACCATGTCAATTCAACATGAAGTTCCATGTGTCAAGTGCTGGTTGTGCCACGTTTTGACGTGATTTGGAATTTTGAGGGAGAAAAATGTGACGCGTTCTGAGTGCCACGTGTCAAGAAAGGTGGCAAAGTTGGCTAGGGCCACGTGTCATGGGTTCTAACTCATATGTTACGATGGGTCCCACCTAAGTGAAGCTAAGAGAGAGTGACATCATGTTGATGAGGAGCGTCAACATGTCCCAGAGGTTGACATATGTCAACCTGCAATTTGTAGGAGGACCAAGGGTGAGTCCCTGGCGGTTTGTAACTTGGGACAAGTTCCTTAAATATTAACTATCTGATCTACAGGTTGAGAGATATTGTTCATTCATAAAAGGGATGTTGGTAGGAGTGAGTTGTAGTCCCAGAGGAGATGCACTCGGATGGGAGGTACTCCAAGGAATGATCTGGACCATTGTTCGGAGCGTGGACGATTTGCAATGACAATCATATATTTATCATGGTTCCCACTTATTCTCATAACATTTATAAATGAGGGGGAGAATAATTGTTGGATAAATTGATGCAATAATGAAATCAGTGTCATCAATGATCCACCTTTGAGAGTTGTTGGAGTCCAAAGGTGATATCCTTCAGAGAGAATTCATCAGAGTGGGAGACGTAACCTCATGTCATGTTGGTCTGGTAAGAAAGGCCCAAGTGAATTTCCAAGTTGTTGATTTGGAGGATTGATAGGCCAAGGACTGATGGGTCAGGCGGCAGGGGCCACATTGGTTGGCACAAGTGATAGGGATCCATGTGGTGATATGGTGGAACTAGTGGAAGCAAGCCTAGAAAATTTGGGAGGTTGTAAATTTTGATCCAAAGCTTGGAATTGAGCATGGTTATAGTCATTGGAAAGCTCTTGAAGAGAAGAAGACGATGGTTCCCTTGAAAAGAGGATTTGAGAGGGTCAAGGAAAAAGGAAATTTTGACACCCCATCCCTTAAAAGGGTACTTAGGGGGTCGAGGGTCTTACAAAGTGGTATCAGAGAAGATTTCAAACACTAGGCCTGGATGGGCCAAAAAATAGTCTCAATACTGGTACACCAAAGATAAGAAGAGCTTGTTGAAAAGTGTTTATGCCTTAAAAGTTTGTTTAGTATATGCATAAGTTCCTTGAGATGAAGGAATACAGATTGAAATCTTATTTTGGGATTTCTTGCAACAAAAGAATTGTTGTTTCTTGATGGATTGATAGTTATTCTTACAAGAGTGAGAATATGTTGATAAGCATTAATGGATGAATGTGAATGGAAGAAGTAGCATAATTTTATTATAGAGTTTCATGAGGCCAAAGAATGGATGGGTTGAGTTGTTTTATTTAAGTGTATTGTTGTCTATCTGCTTGGGTAGACAGGGCCTCTTGCATTTGTAATGGATGTTTATATAAGGGATAAGACCCTTATGGAAAATTTCTTGTGGTTAAAGGAATTTAGTATGGATTGATAGAATCCTTGACAATATTAATTACTACTCAAATAAAATACTAAACCATATATGTGTAATTCCTCATGATTAGAGGATTGATGGAAAAAATTGTAAGGTCAGTTTACTTGACCTATAACTAATGGAGCCTATAGCTGAGATAACCTAGTTAAACAAAGAAAAAGGAGTTCTATGAAATAATGATAGTCCTCACAAAAGGGGTGAGGTGACAAGAACATATGAGCCAGTTATGAGCTCAGGACTGTACAAAATGTGTACATGCCTATTGACATGAGTAAGCATGTATGAACATGCAAATAGACATATCATAACATGTGGTGGGTTGTAAGGTATAGTCTAAATATGCACCTTTTAGTTGAGGATGACTTGGTATCAGCATGAAAAAAATGTTGATAATGGTGTTTACATATAATCATATGGGATTAAATATGTAATGGATCAATGTAGGAGTTGATCTAGAATATGGTAAATAAAATGCTTGGGCATTTTCAAAATACCAATGGGTTAGAATGACATACATAGGTGAATAATAGGCATATGGGTATGGCATAGTATGCTATGCAACAGTAAGAGGGAATATGGGAAAGGATTTCCTTGATAGAGGTGTGTTGACCAAGAATAGTTTGAGGCGGGAAGAGAAACCAAAATTGTTATCTTGTTGCCTTGGGTAATGTTGTAAATACACGTTTTTATTTTTTGAATTGTGGGATGCTTTGATAATAGTTGTTCAAGAGTGATTTTTTCCCAGTTGTTGCCATGAAAAGAGGGAAACATAATTATGAGTGTCCCTATGGGACTTGTCAT
>CBVK0103027788.1:0-19777 GCA_900067695.1 Picea abies | reverse complement strand
CCGCTCTTCCGATCTCACATCTCTTCTATAGCATCATTCAAAGTCACGAGGAGAAAGATGAAGTCATCTGGATTGAGCGTGGTATTCATCTTGGTCATGGTCACTTTGGCTTTCTTCTTAATGGAAGACTTTGAAGGTGACCCTTTTCTTTTCTTTAGAACTTCGACTTCATCTTCTGGTTGTTGTTCAACTTCTTCTAGGTATTCCTTGTTGCCTTCTTCATCTGGTGTGATGGAAGTTGTCTTTACAGAGCAACTATCCACATCTTGAACCTCTTCAGTTTTCTTTGTCTCCTTTGTCTTCTTTGTCTTCTTTGTCTTACTAGGCCTAGGTGTGTCCTGTGTAACTTCTGGGCTGCTGATATCTGAAATATCCACTGGATCTGCTGGACCAAGGAGGTTTGTTGACCATTCCTTGGTAATCTCTTCAAGGTCTTCTTCTATCAATTTATAATAGGACTGCATCTATTCCTGGTGCTCATCAGCGCATGGAGTTAGGTATATGAAGTGGCAGTCTACGATGAACTTCATTAAGGGTCTGAATCTGTGGAGTGTGTTCAGAGTAATGCGAGGTGTGGCTTGTATTGCAGTCTTCAACTGGATGTAGTATATGTGGAAGAGGGTATTCAACTGCCATTTCCTATTCATATATGTCGTGTACCATAATGTACTAAACTTCACAGCCAATGGTTCAAGCAGTAGGGTTTCAGGAAAAATGACATCCTCCGGCATCTCCCATGCTATGAAGGCAATCAGGATGAGAAGCCAATTGAAGTGGAACTCATATCCTTGGTCTTGCGCTTCTCTGCAATCCAATTTGAGTTGATCCACTAAGTACTTCGACCAGTTCATTTGGACTCCTTCTACGCATTTTTCTGCGAGATCAACTACAACCCCAAATACTTGCGTCAGTCTGTTCTTGCGGACTAACTTTCCTGCGATCATCTGACAGGTGAGGTGCACTATGCCACTATCAATAGAGGTTACCTTGTAACCTCGTGTGCCTTTTTCAACATTTCCATAGACCTCTTTAATCTTCTGTGAAAGAGAACGATCCGCGGTCTTTCCAGAGTAATAGTCTTATGGGTCAAGGCCCTACATGCTCAGCCCAATGATCTGATTGATCAGTGATGGATCAATAATTATACACCGGTTCAACTAGAGATATCTACCATGGTAGCTCATCAGTAGCAATTTTATGCAAGCGTTCACCTCTTGGTGCCTGCCAAAGTGTGGAATCTTCATTACATTAAGTAAGGTGGACTGCGCGAGGTTCATCGTCCATTGTTGAGGGATGATCTTGGAATTCTTCCCCTTTTTCATATTCAGATACTTTTGCAAGGCAAGCATACTGTAGGCTTTTCAGTCACCAAGGTTGAAGTCACAAAACTTCAATGCTGTGAGCTTGGTCTGCTCAGTGTGAAATACGTGCACACCCTTCGATAGGTATGCAGTGATCATAGGATAGTTGTAATCTTGGGGCACACTGTCACGGTTGATTTCACCTTTCATAGGAGGTATGTAAGAGGGAAAGATGCTTAGGATCAGTTTGGCATTCGCGATGTCATCTCTATGTTTAATACATTTCTCAGTGGTCTGTCGGGATGGTCCAGCTTGAGCAGTGGATGGAGAAGATGCTACTCCTATTGACAATGAGGCTTGGACTCTGGTGGACATTCCTCTTTCTGACATAACTCTTTCGGTTCTTAAGCTAGCGAGTACTTCTCTCACCAATTCTTCTGTTGTGCTAAGCTCATTGGACGTGTAAGCTCAGGATCACTTTCTCAGGTTGTCAATGGGATGAAGGTACCGTAATCGAGTAGAGAGCAAGGTGGGGTAGTCACTATTCCACAATGAGGGTATTCTGTGAGCTCAAGTTCTCAATTGGAAAAAGTGTCTTCTAGGCATGGCATGATGAAATAAGTAAGTAAAGTTGTAACAGACTGCTTGCAATGGATAGGAGGGTCCATTAACTCTTGATCTGTCCATTATGGCATAGTCTAGCGGTCAGTTAATAGGTCATAAATTTCTTTCGAGCTGTTCGGGCCATCAGTGGAACAGTTATATCGTCTTCTAATGGCTATATTACTTCGACATGGCGAAGTGCCATATGTAGTTGTTCTGCTATCCCGACGAAGCTCAATTTCTGCATGTTTTCCTTCTGCAGGGTTTCTTCTAAAATGTTCTGTAATTTCTCCAACTTTTCTTTCTTCTTCATGAGTTTTCTAGCCTTCTTCCTAGTGAGCTTCATCTCGGTCATCCTTTTTTCATTGTGATTCTTTTCTTCTCTTGGCATGGTAACTTCGCAGTGCTGAGATTCTTTCTTCAGATCCATGGGTATTACTTGTCCAACATATTTTTAGGTCCTCTGTGGTTCTTCTAGCCTTCTATCAACTTCGTCATCCAAGTTCCTAGGGTCAAGAACCATTGATCTGTTCTCCCGTTCTTCAATCAACTACGCGATCCTTCTAGTCATGAAGTCTCTTAACTCTTGTCTCTGTTGTTCTAGGTCCTTTTCTACTTCCTATTTTCTAGCTTGATCTTTCTCAATCCAAGGTTTACCAAGTAACATAGTAAACGAGGTGTTGTCCTCAACGAACTTAACAATCTCAAAATCTTCTTCTGTCGAAGCTCCATGAGCATTCATAGATATCCGAGTGAGCTTTCCACATAGGTTTACTAGCTTTCCTCTGAATAACCCTATTCCTCCTAATGAAGGGGTCATGTCAGGTCTTCCTATAAATTTCTAGGTTCTTTCTGTCATAATGTTCACCTATGTTTCTTCATCCAAAACACAGTCAATGTCGAAGTCTCCTATTCTCACTTCAATATGTTCTTTCTTATTGAAGATCTATGATAGCCTAACATGTCAGTGGTCATTCAAGGTATCTCTCATTTGTAGCAATATCTTTTCTAATTCTTTCTAGGTTTCTGCTATAATCTTGGTCTCTTGATCTCCTGTTTGCTCTATATTCAGCTTTTAAAGTCTAGAAATCATTCTAGGGCAATCCAGTACTTCATGGTCCATAGACTTACAACAAAGACAACTGGGTCTTCACCCAGGGAATTCCTTAGCAAGATGTTTGGGCCTTCTGCAATTGTAACAAAGAGTTAATCCTCTCTTTCTCTTCAATGATCCCCAACTTTGCATGTACTGTGTGCTAGGATCATAACGGTTAGCCTGCAAAAACTTCTTTCTAGGATCCTACATCCATTGGTTAGTCCCAAAATTCTTTTTATGCATAGGTATAACATATCTATCACTATACTTATCAGATCTATTCATATCAAACTTTTTTTCATCTATTGATTCCCTAGTTTTGAAGCTAGGATAGAATCTATCAAACATACCTAGATCCATGCTTTAGAAACAAAAAAAATTCACTTATCTTACTTCTATAGAGCACAAAGCTTCCAGATCTAAGACTTTTAACTATTATTACCTTTATCACAGAACAAAGACTACAGATCTTACCTTTTTCTTGTAGATCTGACCTCTTTCTTCACAGATATGGCTTCTTTTTCTTCAAATCTGACCTCTCTTCTTCATATCTGACCTTTCTTTCTTGTCACAAAGCTTCACAGGTCAAACAGAACACTGCGCACTAGAGAAACAGATCTATGCACAAAAATTATTTCACACAAAGCTTGTTCATCTTCAGTTCCCAACAATCACAGTTCTAGGTCCTGGCAATGGAACTATTTGTTGGCACAGGGGTAGACCCAGGGTTCAATGCTCAAGAGAAAACCAACAAATCCCTAACTATTGGCCCTTTTGGCAACACCTGCGAAGCATATGAAGTCTCACCTGAGGTAGAGGCAGGGGTGGTTGCAGGACTCAGGTGTCTGCAACCTTATCTAGGACACAGATCTATGATTATCTTTCTTACAACGCACTTAGCATCAGTTATTTCCTAACATACATTCATTAATACACTTTGCAAAAAGCACATAGCACTATAGTAATTACTCAGATCTAGCACTTAGCAATGATAAACAAGTTATACTCAATAGATTAACAACTTAACATATTATGTATCATATCTAGCATGCATTCATATATCATAAGCGCAAAGCATCAATAAATCTATCTAAACATATCAGAGAACTTAGCAAGAGAGAGACAAACACATCAGCACAATACACAGAGTTATCATGGTTCACCCCCACCCTGGGGCTACGTCCACAAAGTCTTATTTATATTATCTTGGTCAAGCAATTACAACACAGAGCTTCAATGACCCTTACCCTGCATAGGACAAGAGATCTGCGCAGCTCGCTAGATCCTCTTTCCCTGGGTAGATCCAAGCACTAAGCCTTCTCACACTTCTATGCACTCAACACTATTACAGCATGCACAGAGCACTTACAGTCACACAGACTTCTGATCACATAGATGACAGGGCCTCTTTTCTTACATGGCCTAGACCTCTATTTATACATAGAAAAAGGCATAAACAAGAGCTGACATCCCTTTCCCGTTACAATATTCCCAAAAAACCCAAAAAGGTTCCACAAAAGGTGGCTAGATCCTGTGATCTCCGCTTCTCTATGCATTCCGTCTTCGACAGGCAGTCAAAGTACCAAACAGTCAACTATGACCAAGTATTCCTCAAAACTTGGTTGAGGGCCAAAATTGGGTACTGATGGTTTGTAGAGTAGTTCCATAGTGAACCTAGAGGCTTCATAGTCTTCTAAAGGGTATAACCTTAGGGTTGCAGTGGCTACAGAATCATCAAGATTATTCTTTGCCTTGGGAACCATAGTAATATTGAAGGCCTCAAAATGTTCTATTAGTCTATGCACCTCTTGTTGGTAATTTCTCAAGTGGGGTGAATTGCAATGGATAGTATTCTTTACCTGCCTAACAATAATTTCAGAGTCCCCAAAAACATTTAGTTATTTAATGTTTAAGTCTATGGATTTCTTTAGTCCCTGAACTAGATATTCATATTCAATAGTGTTATTGGTGCATTCAAATTCTAGTCTGCAAGATAGGAAATTCCACCTTCCCTCTGGGTCTATGAGAATACATCATGCTCCCGATCCTTCCTATGATTTAGACCCATCAAAGTACAATGTCCAAACTTGTGAGAGAAATTCAATAACTTCTTCAAGCCTGGTTATTTTCTCATCTCCGTATACCTTGTCTGTTGCTTCCAACTGAGGTTCCTAAAAGAAGATCCGTTCTTTTGCCACTGTCAGTAGATTCAGTTGAAAAGTCATTTCAAAGTTTTGAGTGAGGGGTATATCAGATGAGAGAGGAGATAAATTGTCAAAATCAAACTCGCAGGAGTAGTTTCCTAGCATGGGGAAATATGTTGACGAGGGTTCATTGAAGGATTCTAAATCAGTGACAATATGTTTGATATATCTTTCCCTATCAATCCTAATCATGCTGGTATGTCCCTTTAGTGGAAAATATAGGTGATCCTAGTCTATGATAAAGTATCCATTCAGTTTATCGGACCAATCTAGACTAAGTAGCAGTCCATAATCTTCTGGGATGTCTACTACAATTATGTCAATTACTTGAAAAAACTTCGGGTGTGTAGCCATTCTGATCATGACATCCTTAAGTTCCCAATAAATTTTACCTATGTTATGTCTAGTTTTATAACATGTTTATCAATTTTGAGCGTGATTGCATTCAATTTCTTGCAAATGGACAACAACATGGCATTGGAGGATGCCCCTGAATCAACAAAGAAGTTATATAGGTTTCTGTTGAAGACTTCAAATGTTAAAAGGAAAGGTGGGACAAAAGGATTTCCTCTTTTGTCTAAAGAGCAAGCATTCACATTTGGTTTTTTATTTAAATCTGTGGGAGATGAGGCCTCACCTAGTTCAGTGCTTTTTGTAGGGGCTATTGGTCCTGAGATTGATTCTAGGCTCAAAGAATAATGTCAGGCATCAAAGATTTTAAATGAAATGTGTTTAGAAGTGCTTTCTTCTACCTTCAGTTTTTCTAAGAAATAATCTTTAAATGAAATTTATGATAAGACAGTATAGAGGTTGTATCTTGTTATCTGAGTCATAATTTTAATTTCAAATGATGTAGAAATGATTGCCAAAACTATTAAAACAAAGAAAGGTATCAATTACAGATAATTCTCACCTTGCAGTAGAAGAAAACTAGAACATGTACCTTTGAAAGGAGATTAAGAATGCACTAATTCACACAAGTCACAGGTCTTGTTTTTACTCACAGTAATAATAGAGGACAAAATGTTAGTGAATGAACTTCTGATATACTATGATCACAGTAGATGTATTACTAAATTGTAATCATTCACTCTTCAAGAACTACAAAACCAAATTCATAAGATATGGAGACATAGAGGAATGAATGATTACAATTTAGTAATACATCTACTATGATCATAATATATCATAAGTTCATTCAGTAATAATGTTTGCACTATTATTAATGTGAGTAAAAACAAGACCTGTGACTTGTTTGAATTACTATATTCTTAATCTCCTTTCAAGGGTACATCTTCTATTTTTCTTCTACTGAAAATAAGGTGAGACTTATCTATAATTGATACCTTTCTTTGTTTTAATAGTTTTGTCAATCATTTCTACATCATTTAAAATTAAAAGTACGACTTAGATAACAAGATAAAACCTCTATACTATCTTATCATAATTTTCATTTAAAGATTATTTCTTAGAAAAAATGAAGGTAGAAGAAAGCACTTATAAAAAAATTTCATTTAAAATCTTTGATTCCTAACATTATTCTTTGAGCCTAGAATCAATCTTAGGAATAACATAATTTTGGTGTCGTTGCTGGGGAATGAAGAAACAAAATCATTTTTCCCTAGGAAAACGACAAAGTTAAATTTTGGTGTTTTATGATGAAAAAATATTGAATACGTTATAAGGTTCATTTTATATTTCACCTGGTGAATCCATTGTTGGCAAAGTTGGCGTTTGGTCAAAAAAACACCAGGAAAAACCCAGATGAAAAGCATATTACACTAGTTTCAGATCCCGAAAAGTTGTTGAAACCGAAGGGATATCTCAGACAGACTTCTGCATCAATAGGTAAGATGTACCAACCTAGAGTTATGCAAGTTAATGTTAAGATTCCCGCTGAAGAACTAAGTCTAAAGAAAAATATAAACAAGTTCATTCTGCAGAAGCATCAACAAGTAAATCTAAAGTTACATTAAAAAATCCAGAAGGAGTTATTCCTGAAGTAAAATTTGAGATTATCCAGACCACTCTATCTCGTTGATAGATACTTTTACCAGTGAAAACAAACAATCCATTTCAATCCCTACTATCATTTGTACACAGGCGATTCTTTCTCTTCCCGAAGTAAAAGGTTTTGTTTCCAAAAACCCCGAAGATTACTTTTTAGACTCAGATTCATCCCCTATTACTTCTCCTATCTATACTTATGGTAAATTTGAGAAACCGAGTTCAAGTTTTGTTTTCCCCCCTCATTTAGATCTTTCGTTTCCTTACGATTATGTTTCTGAACTTCGTTCACACCATACTGAAGTAGTCAAAAGTTTAGTAGATCAGTCTTTTGAAGTTTTTGATAATCTCATGTTTAGTCCTCGAATTTTGTCTCCTAGACTTTCAATGGTCAGTGTTGGAGGTGCCAAAGTTGGAGGGGATGGTGGACAAGAAAATATACCAGTTCAACCTCCAAAGATTTTTTTCGAAGGTTTCTGCTAGATATGCTCCCTTAGCTCTTCTAGTTATCCTACATGATTTACCTGACAATTACATGAAGAGCCTCCCTAAATTCACGGGTGAAAGGGATTTGACAACAACAAACCATATAGTCTTTTTTGACCAATTCATCGATATCCTTGGTATTGAGCATGGAGATGTTTACATGATACTGTTGGTACAAAATTTTGAAAGACAGGTAAGAACTTGGTTCAGAGGACTTCCAGTGGACTCTATACCATCATATACTGATCTAGAAACTTCCTTCTTAAGGAAATGGGGTGAGAAAAAATACCATTTATATTAGTTAACTGAACTCGGAGCCTTGAGAAAGAAAACATCTGAAATAGTCCTAGAGTTTGTTCAAATATTTAATCAACTTTATCAAAAGATCCCGACTAAAGTTAAACCTTCTTAGCCAGCTGCAAAGGTTACTTTTGCAGGGTCTTTTGATTCTGATTTTGCTTTGCTTTTGAGAGAAAGAATATCCACTACTTTAGTAGGGATGCAAGATGATGATATAGAGATTGAATCCAATATGATGGAATCCAGAAAGTTGAAAATTAAATTTGATATGGGAACAAGAGAACCTAGACATTTTAAATAACATGCAGGGCCTTTTGGCTCTGAAAAAATTTCTTCAAAAGAAAAAATCGATGAGATGGAAAAAATTATTAAAGACTTGTCAAATAAAATCTCTAGGATGGAAATGGAAAAATCCAAACCCGATCCATATGCTAGAAATCAATTCAGGAGAAATCCTAACATAAATCCTTATATACAACAAAGGAAAATAAAAAATGAGGAACAAAAGATTCAAGCTCCTTTTAAAACTAATAATCTCGTATAGGGAGATGAGGTGTGATATTATGACAAATTAGATGAAGATATAAACAACCATAGTGATGATGATCTTGAGCCTCACCTTACCAAACAAGATTATGAGAAATCCTTGGATTTGGAATCTCTATTTAATGACGATGAAAATATAAAAAATTTGGGAGACTCTACATACGAAGGTCTTGCTGATTCAATAATGGCCGACCTCCAACATAAATATGATTTGAGGTCAAGATTTTTTTTTTTCTATAAATGCTCCACCAAAATATATTTTATCTCGAAACAAAGTGAATGAGGCAGCAGTTACAAAACCATCGACTGAAACGCAAGCTTCTTGAACAACACAAGTTGAAACGGAAGAAGTAGAAACTAAGAAGACAACAAATAAAGAAGACAAATTTCAGACCAGGGAAATTAAAAAAAAAATTGGGACTTTCAATATAGAAAATGAACTGAATAAAATTAAAATTCCAATGCCTCTGGTTGAACTTGCTAGAAATCTGATCTATAAAAAGAAAATTGCAAAAGCAATAAATTTTTCTGATGCTGAATGTCAAGCCGATGTTAACAATTTGCAGGATGAAAAACCTACAATCATGTTTGGACCACACATTGAAAATAATAAATATTATGTTGCTACTTTCTATATTACATTAATTGTATTGTGCACGATCATTTACGACACAATTGCATGTTAGATTCAAGAGATTCACATAATTTGATGCATAATATTATCATGGATAAATTGGGCCTTCAAATTACCAGACCTTATCAAGATTCATATTCTTTTGATTCTAGAAATTTTAAGTGTCTGGGTATGATTAAAGATTTAGTTGTAAATATTGCTCAGCTTCCTGTGAAAAGTATTCTTATGGATGTAGTCGTTGTTGATGTTCCTGCCTAGTATGGCATGCTTTTATCAAGATCTTGGGGTGCCAAGTTAGGAGGATCAGTCTAGTTAGACATGACATATGCTACGATTCCATTTTTTGGTGGACAATTTACTCGATTGTACAGAGAAACTAGACTGAATTATACTGTAAGTGACCCTCAAAACCCTAATAATTACCTAGACTATGTTGTTGATCAAGATCTAGGCAATTGTATATTATCCATAGATGATGATTTTGAAGAATGTATAGAAGAAGAAAATAAAAAAATAGAATTTTCAAAGAAAAATATAAATATTAGAGACGAGATGTGGAAAATGTTCTTTGATGATGCTTCTTCTTGCAAAGGAGAAGGAGCTGGAGTTTTATTTGTAGCACCAAGTGATGAATATTACATCCCTTTTTCTTATAGATTACAATGGGATATTGATCATACCAATAATGTGTGTGAATATGAAGCTTTAGTTTTAGGATTATAAGCTAGAAGAAAAATAAAAATCAAACATTTGATAGTTTGTGGTGATGCTGAGCTAATTGTGAAACAAATAAAACAACAATACCAAGCTAAACATCTGAGATTGAGGTCATATAGAAATTATTCTTGGGATCTCATAGAAAATTTCTTCTGGTCTTTTAACATTCACTCTATTCCCAGAATGCATAATCAACAAGCTGACTCCTTAGCCAAAGCTGCTGCAACTTTTGTACCACCTATTGTTTTGAAGTTGAAGTATCATATTGAGATGAGACATAAACCTTCAATCGCAAAACAATTTCAACACTGGCAAGTATTTGAAGATGATGAACAAATCAAGTTGTTTCTGGAAATGGTAGATGAGTTTTCTGAAACCCACATTGATCAAGAAAATCAAAATGATTATGCTTGGATTATGAAGGAAGGAGAAAACCCAGAAAAGTTCCAAGATAAAATTACAAATCACTGAATGCTCTTACTTAAAAACAATCAAATTCCCAGGGGTCTTATCCCTCTAGAAAGGTTATTCGACCAAGATGATATACCTTTAAAATCTACTTTGCGACCTCAACCTGAAGAAGTTGAATATTGTAACGTAGGAAAAAATGAAAATCCCAATATGGTCAAAATATCTAAATATCTTCCTACTCAAATAAAGAGTAAATATGTTGAGTTACTTAAACAATATAAATATTTTTTTTCATGGTATTACGAAGATTTAAAAACCTACGATACTTTTATTATTGAGAATAAGATTCCATTAAAACATGGTATTAAGCCTTTCAAGAAAATTCTTAGACAGATAAACCCAATTCTTCTGCCGGTAATAGAAAAGAAGGTTAAAAAACTCCTTGATGAAAAAATCATTGTTCCCCTCAGATACTCTGAATGGGTGGATAATTTGGTCCTTGTTAGGAAGAAGAACGGAAAAATAAGACTCTGTGTTGATTTTAGAAACCTAAATCGATCTTCTCTTAAAGATAACTACCCTCTCCCAAAAATGGATCATGTTTTAGAGAAGGTGGTAGGGGATAAAATAATTTCTATGATCGATGGTTTCTTAGGATACAATCATACTGTTGTTAATGAAGATGATAGAGAAAAGACTGCATTTACTACTCCATGGGGAACTTTATGTATGACAAAATTCCTTTTAGTTTAATGAATGCAGGAGAAACTTTCTAGAGAGAAATGGATATCGCATTTGTTGGTGAGAGAGATAAGTTTGTTGTTATTTATCTGGATGATCTGATAATTTTCTCTAATTCTGATGCAGAACATTTGGTGCACCTCAGACAAACTTTTGATAAATGCAGAAAATTTGGTTTGTCCCTAAACCCCAAAAAATCACACTTTGCCATGCAGGAAGGTAAACTTTTAGGGCATATAGTTTCAAAGGATGGAATCAAAATGGATCCTAAACTAGGTTATGCTATTGATCTAATTAATATTCCTAGAAATAGAAAAGAGATTCAACCCTTTTTAGGTAAAATCAATCTTTTGTGGAGATTTATTCCTAACTTTGTTGAAATAATTAAATTGATTGTAGATATGATAAAAAAGGATAGAGAAGTAAAATGGACTATAGAAGCAAAATCATCCTTTGAACATGTTAAGAAATCCATAGGAGAAGCACCAGTATTGGTAAGTCCTAACTGTACAAAATAATTCTTAATCTTCTCCTTTGCATATGAACATACTATTGCAACATTACTCCTATTGGGATCTCATATGAACATACTATTGCAACAGTTCTCCTTCAGAAAAATGAAGAGGGATTCGAACAACTGATATCCTTTTTTAGAAAAAGCCTCAGATATGTAGAGATAAGATACGACATTCTTGAAAAACAAGCTTATGCAATGGTGAAGGCCCTCAAAGCTTTCCAAACATATGTCTTACACTCAAAAATAATTTCTTATGTACCAACAAATGCAATTAAAGATATCTTGGTTCAACAAGACAATGATAGAAGAAGAGATATATGGTTGGCTAAAATTCAAGAGTTTGATTTAGAAGTTAAACCAACTAAACTAGTGAAAGGTCAAGGTCTGGCAAGGGTTTTAGATTAATCAAATTTCATATCTCTTGGAATAAATAACTTCGAGTATCATTATTCTCTCTTAGATATAGAGGAAATCGATGATCAAGAACCTATTATTCAAATTGAAGATAATTTTTCCTCCTCATATTGGTACGGTGACATTGTTTCATATCTCCTTACTATGCAATGTCCGATTGATATAACTAATTCTAAGGAAAGAACTTTAAAGTTACATGCAATTAAGTATTTCATTATTGATGGCAAGTTATACTAGAAATATCCTCTGGGTTTCTTCTTATATTTCCTTATAGACTCCAAAACAGAAGGTGTCATTGACGATTTTCATGAAGGAGTATGCAGAAGACATCATGCCTGGAGAGCAACAACTTACAAAATTTTAAGGGCAAGATATTATTGGCCAAAATTATTCAGCAATGTAAATACAAGGGAAAGAGCGTGCAATTCATGCCAATTGTTTGCTGGTAAGCAAAATCTTCTTGCCTTACCTTTAATTCTAGTAAACGATGAAGCTCCTTTCCAACAATGGGGTTTAGACTTCATTGGAGAGATTCATCCACAATCTAGTGCTCAACATAGATGGATTTTCACTGCTACTGATTATTTTATGAAATGGGTTGAAGCTATCCCAACTCAAAATTCTACAGATTCAGTAGTGATAAAAGTTTTGGAAGAAAACATCTTAGCAAGATTTGGTTGTCCTAGGAAATAGTCACTGATAATGATCAGACTTTTAAATCTATTGCAATGATCATTTTTTGTCAAAAAATCTTGGCATATACACTTAAAATATGCCTTATGGAAAAACAAAATTGGCACCAAAAAATCTATAGGTATGTCTCCTTTCCAATTAGTGTATGGTACTGATGTTATTATTCCTATTAATATCACTCTTCCTATTATGAAACTTTGGCAGGATGTGAATGAAGAGGCGAATGATATTACGAGAAGAATAAATCAAATCATCGAAGTACAATAAAACATAATAGAAGAGGATGATAAGCTCCAAAAATACCAGGATAGCATGAAATCCCTTTTTTATAAGAAAGATAAATACATGGATTTTCTTCCTTGTGATTTAGTTTTAAATTGGGAATCTAGCAAGGAAGATGCAAGGAAGCATGGGAAATTTGATCATCTCTGGTTCAGACCTTTCAAAATTGCAGTTACTGAGGGAAAAAACTCATTCTCATTCGAAAATCTTAATGGAGAGATTCTTGAGGCGCCCATCAATGGGCACTATTTAAAACATTTCATGCAGTACTTACTTTTTAGATTTCCATTGTATATATCGGATTGGATTGACATTGGAAATTTTAATTTTCCATTTTTCTTTTCTTTTTTTAAATTATCTGAGTTATTTGATCACTTGTTGTAAATATTTTCAATAAAATTATGATTGTTTGACTTCATTTTAAAAATAAATTTAGAAAAAGAAAAATAAATTGCATTATAAAATAAAATTCATTCGATAGCTAATCAAGATAATACATAGAACATATTAAAAGCTTCTTGAGGACTACTGAACTAAAAAACATCGTCATCATGTATAATCTCTATTATACAGGATTATCTAATGTTTTGTATTTCATTCCTTTTGTAGAATACGATCTTGTTGAACAATAGATGAGGCTCAATAAAAACTCGTCACTCCTCTTTCCATCATTTTGATTTCGCTAAAAACAGGTGATAAATAAATAATTTGCCTTGCTGAAAATTCAAAAAAGAAAATAAGGTATGAGTTCCTATTTGTTTTTATAGTCCGAATAAAATTGAAAAATGATTGAAATAAATGCGAAGTAAGTTTTTCTTATGATGATATTATCACCTGACCAAAAAATTGGAGATGTAGAAAAATATAACTTGAAATATCATGCTGATAAATTCTAAATCCATCTCTAATATAAATAATAATAATAATAATAAATAAACTCGAAAGAAGTCTGAACTTAATACACCAAATTTTGTGGGATTAGGACATTTTTTATTCATATCCTATGAATCCTTGATTTGGTTGTTTTTTCCTCTCCCCAAGTTCTTTCCACTTCAGATTTTCTTTTTCCTTTCTCATCCTTTTAGTCGTCATAGAAATAAAGAGACTTACCTTGACTCTGAAAACTTAAAATCATATTTTCAAAACAAGATTAGACAAAAATATTTATGTTCTTTTGATTTTAATTGAAAAGGTATGTCTAGGATAATATTGATAATTTTAGCTCTGATATCAGATTTTAAACTGACAAAATCACTCAAGGTTTATCCCTGAAATGTTTGAAATTCCCAAAAAGTTTCTCCTATAGGCGAAGGTGTATTGAAAATTGGAATAAAGTTAGTTTCAGAGTATTCTTAAAATTGTGGACAGACCTTCTTTTTCATTTTAAATATTTTAAACATATATCATCCCTTGTATATTACATACAACTTGATTTCCCCCACTTCAAATTGTTAAAATCCAAGACATGTGGTGAAAGGAAATTCATAATTCAATTTCCCCCATCTTGTCTAAAAGATACAATGAAACGAAATTCATATATTGATTTCCCTCATCTCAATGAAATGAAAATTCGTTAATAGAAGTGGTGAAAGGAAATTCAATGGGAGTAGTAGATAAATTCACCAGGGTATTGAACAGGCTCGCTGGTAGTGAAGAAATATCTATGATATCTGGAAGGTTGTCATACATATCTATATATCATACTCTATTATCTAGTTATTTTTCCAATGATATTTTCATCCTGAACCAACTAGGGATTCCCTAAATAAATATGTTACATCTGCTTAACCTTGAACAAACAAAGTCTGTCAAATATTGATATTTTAGTTAAAATTATTTTGATTATCTTAAACAATTCCGAAATCAATTTTAAGAAAGGGAATTATTTAGTAGTCTAACTTGAGATCAACCATTAAGTATGTTTTAAATTTGGATTTGGATGACTTCATTTTTCTATGAATGATTAATTCCTAAAATAAAACTAGAAAATGTTTTTAAGAAAAAAAAAAAAGTAATAATGACTCCATTTACCCAATAAAGACACTTGGTCTACTATTATTTTGTGCCTCACAGGGAGACACAATCCCCAGATGGAGCCTATGTTACAACACTTGGAATTTTGAACTTTTATTCTTTTGGTTTTGTCTCTTAGAAATAAAATTTCACTAAAAAGAAAAAAAACTTAGGAAATTGCCTTTTAAATTTAAAATAAATACATTGGTTGTTATAAATCCATAAGGTGCTTACAATATCAATCGTCGATGAGTTGCACTAAGTTGATCGAATGGTTCTTGTGATCTCTGAAATGTAAAAACCGCCCGATTTTTAAAAGAAAGCCTCTAACGGTCACTTCGGAGCTTCGCGCTTCGGGAGTATCAAGAAATCTAAAAAACCAAAAACCCAAATCTAATAAGTCTTGAAGACACTTCCTCGTGACAATTCCTTAAAAAATAAAATTATAGATGAGTCATAGGATACGTGTCTTCTAATATTTTCTGGGGCTGACACATGGCACTTATTTTTAACATTTGTGTCGGATTATTCGCTCGATTTCAAGTGACACATGTCACTCTTCCTTTTTTGACACGTCACTAAGAATGATGTCATCTCTGCCATGTCACTCCAGGATATTTCCCTTCAGTACTTTTAACAAAGATTGAGTTCACGAACCGTTGAATTGATAAAGTGATGGAGAATTTTATATCATGAAAAAGTAAAAGTTCTTCGAAGAGTTAATAAAACATTTAATAGCTTTAATTAATCATGATTAAATATTAATTAATCACTTTGAAATTTCGGCCTTTGAAATATTTCTATCATCCTTCATCCAAAACCCTTGTATACCGAACTTCTGAAGTTTTTAAGGCTAATAAAACTTTTAAAGAATGATTAATTAAAACATAAAAGTGATTAATTTCTCCAGAAATTCGTCCTTCGGGAAATTTCTTCCCTGTCACATTCAAAAATCCAAATGCTGAACCACTGAAGTATTAATGAAATTTATGATTCGATAAAGTTGATGATTTAAATAAAGATTGTGAATCTATAGGTAATAAATTCCATTAAATTTTTAATAATTTCTCTGTCAGTAAATAAATACGAAAATTGATAGACTTTATGAATAAAACATTTCGAATTTCAATTCATTTTACCATTTGCAATTAGAAATTTTCAGTCAATAAAGAGCTGACATACTTATCTTGTTACATGAAGGTTATTTTCATTTCTCTGAGGATTATGGTTCCACACAAAGCTATGAAGAAGCAAGATGCATCAGTGGATGATTCCAATCCAAACACAGACATTCTATTAGACACCACTCTGCGAATTAAGGATACCATTAAGTCTTGGAAGCAGTTTTATGATATTTTAGAACATGAGATTCTTATATGTCTAGACAATTCAGCCGAGGAACACGATGAGTCCTTCTCATCCAAGCTCAGATTGGTAACACAGTCAGAACTACACAAGATTGTTGCACAACCTAAGATTAAGCCCTATAATGATATGATAAGTTGGGCTCTTAAGCACGTCGACATCCAAACCATAAGCATTGTCAACTATCAGAAGACTTGCGTTGTCTCTTTTTGACTAGAGAACCTACAAGTAATGTATAAAATTTCTCTTACACCCAAATATACTTACAATGCAACATTTCTCCTGGATTTTGAGAGAAAAGAATGCACTCAATATGACAAAAATGGTCATGATATAATCAAGACCTGGTGGGGAAATTTGGATAAGTTCAAAACTGATGTTCATCGTGTGTATTCCATTGCTTCCTTAGATGCTCATATCTTATATATAGCGATGATGCTATGTCGTTTATTTTGGAAAAAGAACCTTGCACACTTCTCAGTTGAATGGGTGGCTATAATGAATGAAGTAGTCGAAGTCTATACTTTCAATTGGGATAAAATGTTGTCAAACAACATGGCAAAGGAAATTGCTGAGTATAAATCATTAAAATCAAAAGGGAAACCTAGTCCTTTTTACATGTCCGCATATATCATGGATTTTTTTTGTTTCATGACCCCATTTCCCTTAATGAGAAGGAGTTGGAGCCCAGCCAATTCTGAGCATATACACTTCTACCACTCCAAATTATGGGAAGAAAATGCGAAAGATTTCTTTTATGAGATCTGTAACAATGTGGTGGTACCTATTCATGTAGCTATCTATGGCCACCCACCACCCAATATTTTAGATAAGATTATGGGAAACTTAGGTACACTTGTAGATTAGTACATTGAGGAGAACTTCTCTTATATTAGAGTGTTTGGTTTCTTTGTTCCTCCTCATGTTATTCCACATTTTTTACCTGACAGACTGGTGTGTCAAGAAGTGGCATACCAAACAATAGCAGGAGGAATCATTAAGGAATTGAAAGAGGCACAGAAAAAGGTATGGTCATCTTTTCCCATTCAGGTTGGTATGTTTACATTGTTAGATTTGATCATACCAAAGTCAAAGATGCAGCTTTGGCAGATGTCAAGTTAGTTAACATCGAATTGAAAATACATGATCCACATAAGATAGTAGAGAATCATTTATCTCAATTCAACATGAAATGATACATCCATGAAGAGTCTCCTTATGATGAGGTTTTCAGGGGAGCTAAATCCTATGAAGAAGCTCAAAATAGATTTTAGACTCTACCTCCTAACCAGCATGCCGGTTTCATCATCTTTCAAAAGCATATACAGAATAGCTTGCCTAATATTTTACAAGGAGAGCCAATTCACATTCCATCTTCACAGTAAGATGAATCTATAGAATCTTAGCCAAGTTACTCTACTGTGAACAAATATGAAGAATTATCGAAGAGTTCAGATGGGTTATTTAAAGATATAAAAACATCATTGCTAAGTCTACGTGATCAACATATATTATCCCACTTTGAAGCTTTCATGAAGAAAGGACACATTTTTTCCCTTTCAACACCAATTACTTCTACTTCCATCATAAGCACAACAATTCCAGAAATCTCCACAACAATTATCTCTCCTATCCCCTCATTAACTCCTACAACGACCAATTTTGGAACTCCTAGTTCAGAGATCGTTCATGTAGATGATCTTACTCCTATTTTTACTAAATAAATGCCTCCCTCAAGTTTCTTTTTCAACAAGAAATAGAAAGCTATTGTAAAGAAAGAATCTCAACAAAAATATGGAGTAGTGACTAAAAGGAAGAAAATAGTGTATGATGGAAAAGGCCAAGATGATCATGAGTTTGCTAAGGAGGTTGCAGATTCACTAGGAGCTTTCACCACTGCAAACCAATGGTTAGTGGATAATATGACCAAGCAACTGCAAAAAACATATCTCTTGGTGGAACAAATGCAGAATGAAATGAAAAATATAGAAAAGGTTGTCAGGAGTAGAATGAATCAAGACATAGAGCAAATCAGGTTGAATTATCAACAACATATGAAGCAGTTACAAGAGAAACTCGAGTTGATTTACCAGAGTTCACAAACCAACAAATCCTTGATTACACAACATGACAGTTTGATAGAGCAACTATAGGCTAAATTGGGCCTAGTAGAGAACACAACAATATACATCACTGCTTTCAAAGATCAAGCATCTAAAATCAATGAGAAGTTGGAAGCTATCCAACTGAATCTTTATCTAAAAGTGGATACTATTCATAAATACTATCAGGCCATAAATAATTCTCTGAAAAATATTTATATGAAAGAAAAGGATGCCAGTGTGGCAAGCTCTAAGTTTTAGGAGTTTATTATATGGAGGCATAAATCCAATATCCATGTTCTTGCCCCTTTCTCACAATATGAATAGGTAAAGGGTGAAATGGCATTGAAATTTTGGGAAAAAAATATGGAAGAAAGTAAGAAACTTTCCAGAGAGGAAAAGGAGACCTATCTGAACACCCTATCTTCTATAGAGAAAAAATTGGTTAGGTTTTGAAGGAAATGATATCTCAGAGGCACTAGGAAAAATTGAAATAGAAATGAATAAGGAAAGCTCCAAGACAAATAAGGAAAATATCCATTTTGTAATTCAATAGATGAATCAAATTGATTTTCTCAAGATTAATGAATTGTTGGTGCAACCTAATTTACAGCATCAAGTTACAGCCCAAGCAGTAAAGAAGGTCCATGAGAAGTTACCACTAGTACAAAAGAAGTTATTTTCCTTTGAATTGAATGAGAATATTGAACCTTCGAGATTTGTGGTAGCCTTGATGGACATGTGTACCCAGTTCAATGAACAGAAGAAATCAAGTGCATCTGGGAGAAAATGAAGGAACATATGAAGCGCCAGCACATCAAATCATAACTCAACAATATTTGTGTTTTCCATTTGGATTGTATTCTATCTTTAGAAAAGATATTGTGGAAAGTCCAACTACTTTTAGTTGAGAAAATTTTGTATAAATAGATAAATTTTAGATCTATTCAGGGCTACTTCTAGTCTAATGTAAAACATAAAATTTTTTGAATATTAATAAAAGTGAAAACATAGATTCTAAGTTTTGTTCCATTTGAGTTATGTGCTTCCTCTGTGTCTCCTTCTCTTATGAATTTCATTATTGTTATAACCCTAAATTGGACCACACATGCTTACCTGGCATCAGGCCAACTCATATCCATTCATTGCCAAAACATCTGCTGAAAAACCTCTTTGAAAATCCTCTTGGGTGAAGGTACACGTGCCCTAACCCACTACTGCACGCGTTGGAACGTTGGCAGGCCTACTACTGCACACGTTGGAACCCTAGCAGGCCTACTACAGCCTGTGTTTACCTAACAAAGCACAAAAACAGGAAAGTTGCCGACGGGACAAAAAGCTATGG
>CBVK0103027725.1:0-18278 GCA_900067695.1 Picea abies | reverse complement strand
TCCTCGAGCTCTTCCCTCCATCTCACCAACTCTCATTAAATTACATTCAATTACATTGAATGGATGTCTAGTCCAAATCATATCTAGATCTCATCCTTACAACCATTAAAGACAGTTTCTAGTCACATCCTGTGCACATGCATGGCTTTGGCTCTTCGGCCTTACAAACATTAATACATTTTTTCAAAATTTGTAAAATGAGAGGGCTGCACCTCTCTCCTTCCATTGAATGCATGCTTGATGTACTGGCTAGCTGGCGCTTGATGAAATTAGATTGATGCTCCTACATCATACTCCTTATCTGCAAAAATCATGAGCTTCCCATTACCATTGCTGAAATCCACCTGGATCCCAAGCAATTCTCTAGAGCTGTCCATCTGCTCCATTTCTTCACTGCTGCTGCTGCATCTGTTGCCCTACTGCTATGGAAGGTTCTCCAACTACTCAACTCCTCCTCACTAGCAATTTTTGCTGTTGACCTCAACATCAGCCTTCTGATTCCCTTAATTACCTCGTCCATCCAATCTAGTGGCTGGCTCTCTTTATGCAGTCTCCTCGGCTGCACTTCTTTGTCCTTATCAGTGGGCAGATCAACTAGATCCCCCATGCTATTTTCTTCCTCTATGGACTCAGCTTGCCACTCTACTGTAAAATTCAGTTCTACAGTCTGATCACTGAGTCTCTTCTCAACTTCCCCTTTTGACAGCTTAACTTATGCCATTTCCTCTTGTGTTGGTTGAATTCCAGCTTCCTCCAGCTACTCCTCAGACTGGAATTTCCCTTCATCTGTTGATGCATGCCTTGACATTACAGTCATCATCATCTGTTCAGCTCCCTGGCTAAATTTTTCGAGTAATTCCTCAGAATTATCCTCTACTAACATCTTCATGACTGTCTGCTCTCGACAGTCATCTACTAGTTCTGGATTGTTCAGCCAATCCTATAACATTTATAGCTCATTCTCCCATGGAGCGAGCATCTTAATTGTATGCTCTTCTTCTGTTGGGGTAGATTTTGACATCTTCTCCATTTATTCTTTCTCTTTGATAGTCTCTCTTGGCTATCCTTCTATTGTTGTACCCGCAACATCTTCCTTGGCCTCATCTTGGCTGCTTGGTAGGAATATCCAAATTCCTCCAATGATTAGAATAATTTTCTAACCTTCCTTCTCTGTTAGCTCCTCTTGCTGATACAAACTCACCTCTGAGCTCATCTTCTCTATCATCTCCTCTCACTGATCCAAACTCATCCTTGAGTTCATGAGACTTTCAGATAGTCTCAACTACTCTCCCTTGCCCACTTGGCAATATGGGATTTCCTCTCTGCCCTCCTGGCAGTCTATGAGATTCTCCAACAATCTCATCTCATTTCCCTCCTGGCAACTTGAAATTTCAGCACCGCCCTCCTGGAAGTATACGAGAACTTCACTCGATCTCTTTCTATTGCCCACGTGGGAATTTGAAAGTCCATCTCTGCCCACTTGGCAGTCTATGAGATCCCTGCTCGATCTCTCCTCTTCATCATCACTGATATTTCTCCCAGCTTCTGGTTCACAGGCATGAACCATCTCCTCTGTGGCCTTGAGGATTTTCACATACCTAGCCACCTCCTCAACATCCTTTGCTGTCTTCTGGCCAACAATTTCTTTACTGGCCACTTCACCTTTCTCCTCATGGGCCATTCATACACCCATCGTGTTCTTGCACTCTGTTGCATTTGAAATGCAATCTCCTCCATCCTCACTCTTATCTCGGTGAGTTCCATATCCATCTCATCTTTTCTCTGCTATTGGTGGTTCTTCTTTCCACCGCATCCATGGCCTTCAGTAGCCAAATTCTTGTTCCTATCTGCCCTCTTGGCAAACTTGTTGCTGTCACTCTACAACCGTGAGTGCTTCCAGCCTTTCCTACATTCCTCCTGACTGTCTATTGATTGTTGTGAACCTTGCAACAATCATCACAGAGCTTCAACACCTTGTCTTCCTTTTCCTCTGGCTCCCTCTACCTGCAATATACAGACAAAATCAAGCTCTGATACCACTTGATGTGTATCAAACTATTCCTTCTCCTCTAGCTCCTTCTACTTGAAATATACAGACAAGATCAGGCTCTGATACCACTTGATGCGTATCAGACTACTCCTTCTCCTCTAGCTCCTTCTACCTAAAATATACAAACAAGATCAGGCTTTGATACCACTTAACGTAGACCCTTGACCCTCAGGCCGAGATCTGCATAGGATCATTCTAAATTCTCCTCGAGTTGAAGCAGCTCCCTCAGATACGTATTGGAACCTCATGAATCCGATCCACAGGTCCTTCATGAAAACCCTCCCTACACAACTTAACACCAGGCACAAGCCTTACATCTCCATGTGACCACAACTGGGCCTTAGTGCAAGCGCCTTTCGCTACTTACGAGTTCGTGAGTTGATAACCTCGATTCCTCTCTCTCCAAACCTCTAATACCCAAGATGCGATATGGGTATGGATCCTCCTTGTTAGCGCTTTCCACACATAACCACTGACTAGGGATAAGTGCTAGCACTCTCTCGCAACTCACGACTTCACAAGTTGGAGTGTTGAGCTCTCGTGCTCCTCCTTTGTGAATCCCCAAAACATGATAAGTCAACAATGGGTTGACTCCTCCTTTGTGAATCCCCAAAACATGATAAGTCAACAATGGGTTGACTCCTTCCTAGGCGATGTGTGTCCACCACCTCTCACCCGCTTCCACCTTTCTCTGGGCGCTTGTTGCTACACCACCTGTCAACCACACGGTCCCCACCTAAGGGATGTGCCACATGTTCGCATGAGCCCTTGACATTCGGTACTTCACGACTTCTGTAGTCGAAAAGAAATTCTTTGAACCCCCCTCCGAACCCCCAATACGCAATACCACGTGGAAGTTATGATCCAATGGTTCTCCCGTGGCTTGGATCCAATGGCCTGTATCTCCTTCCCTACTCCTCGCAACTTGGGACTTCGTGAAACCAAGAAATTGGTCAGCCCTCCAAACTCAGGAACCTTGAATTCGAGAAAAGATCCAGATATTTGTCACCTGTCCTCCAAAATGGATGGTCCTGATGCTTTCAGGACTTGACGAGTCCTCTTCCTTCTGCTGTTATGAGATTTAAACCTCGCACACCTTTTCTGGATCCGACAGCTCACGAAAACTCGACACTTCTCCCTCGAAGTTTTTGTTGTCTATTCTACCCTTCTGTGTTGCTTCCCAGGGATTAAACCCCTCGCACCTTCTCCTAGATCCGACGACTATCGGTCCTTGATGCTAGATATGACAGTTCAAATCTATCCTCCTTGCAATCTCTCCTCCTGTGTGCATGGACGTAGATTCAATGGTCCATATCTTTCCTCCCAATGCTGATCCAATGACAACTGTTGCTCCTTCTTGAGCACACGCTCTCTTCGAGCCTTGGAAGATTTTGAATGCTTCAAAGGTTGAAACCTTTGTTCTTTAATCCCACGAGTCCACAACCTTTAGTCTCGCCTATGTTACTGAGAACTCTGCCCTCTTGAGCTTTGTTCACTCTGAAACCTCAAGAGGTTTCTCGACCTCTGCACTCCTTCCAGGGCCCCTTCAAACAATTGTGCTATCCATCATGAGCTTTTCCTACTTGAACCTCTAAGGGATTTGACCCTTGCCTTCTCCTTCAAATGGATATTTGGTGCCCTCTTGGCAGCCTCCCATTCAAGCACTCCTTACTGAGCCTACAGGGTGTTCAGTAACCCTATGAGTACCTCCTTGTGATGCTTCCCTTATCTCAAAACTCGAAAGAGAGTTCTTCTCGGTGCACTCCTTGCACTTGCTCCATGCCCTCCTGGAAGATCTTCTACATAATATTTTGTGACTCTGTCTTCTCACTGAACTTGAAATAGAGTTCCTTCTGTGCACTCTATGCACTTGCTCAATGCCTTCCTGGTAGAGCTTCCATAAAACCCTTAGTGATTCTGTTATCTCTATGCCTTCCTCTGTACAGTCTTACCTCCAAGGTGTTCAACACCTTGAGGCTTCCTCCCTGAGTCAATGACTTCAGCTAATGCACCCTTTTGGCACGTTTCTGTCTGAACTATGCAGAATTCAAAAGTGCACTCCTTGTACTGGCTTGCAGAACCCACAATATTCTGTCATGCAACCCTTTTCATGAAGCCTCAAAGAACCCAAACCTGAAATCAAAGAACTCACAGATAGGAAAATCTATCTATCTCCTACGGATGGAAACCTGAAATCAAAGAACTCACAGATAGGAAAATCTATCTATCTCCTGCGGATGGAACTTAACATACATCTACAACATGAATGAAAACACAACATTCATAAAAGACACATAACACATAGAAAACACATATGCAGGAAAAACTGCTTGTATTAAACATAAATGTCTAATTACAATGTGTTCGAGCTCGGACTGCAACAGAGTCTCGGATCCCTCTCTTCTCTAACCTCTTCTTTGTTCTACTCTTCTCATTCCTTTCTACTCTACCAACTCATCCTATAGATACAAAGGATATTTTTACAAAAGGGGGCTCCTTGAGCTCTTCCCTCTATCTCACCAACTCTCATTAAATTACATTCAATTACATTGAATGGCTGTCTAGTTCGAATCGGATCTAGATCTCATCCTTACAACCATTAAAGACAGTTTATAATCACAACCTATGCACATGCATGGATTTGTCTCTTCAGCCTTACAAACATTTAATACAATTTTTCAAAATTTGTAAAATGAGAGGGCTGTGCCTCTCTCCTTCCATTGAATGCACACTTGATGTGCTGGCTAGGTAGTGCTTGATGACGTTGGAGTGATTCTCCTGCATCAAGTTGTAGCAGGTCGACTGGATGTTAGTGTTCAACCTTCACCTATTAACAATCTAGGCACTTAGATAAGTATTCAACTATTTCACCTTTCATGTTAGCCCAATAAAATATTTTTCTTAAAGTTGTTACCATTTTCTAGTATCCTAGATGAATAGAATATGGCTTCTTGTGCAATTCATCTAGAATTTTTTACTTTAAATCAGCAGAATCAGGTATGTACAACCTGTTTTTGAACCTTAGTAGTCCATTTTTATCTAAACACATATTTGTTTTGTCCATTTTTTCAGCATTTCCTTGTAAATCATCTATTGTTTTGATGTATTTTTCTTCATTACAACTTGCATATTTGATTCTTTGTACAATGTCATTTTCTTCTTTGCTAATACTTATCTCAAAAATTCCATTAGTTGGTCTGCTTAGGGCATATGCAACTTTTTTTTCTTTTCTCTTGATGTGTATTACTTCAAAATCAAATTCACTCAAGAAGGCCAGCCACCTCGCTTTCCTTGCGTTAAGATCTGGTTGATTGAATAATAATTTCACACCACTATTATGTGTTAGCAACAAAAAATTTCTCTCCATTAAATAATGTCGCCACATTTTTAGTGCATGAATTACATCTACTAATTCCAAGTCATGTGTGACATATTTCTGCTCATGTTCCTTTAGTTTACATGATTTGTAACAAATAACGTGCCCCTCTTGAGTTAGGACACCTCCCAGGCCTTCTTTCCTTGCATCCACACAAACTGTAAAGTCTTTATCAGGGTCTGCTACCCTTAAAATAGGTGTTGTAGTTAACCGTTCTTTTATCTTATTAAAGATGTCCTGACATTTATGTGACCAAGTAAACCTTATTCCCTTTTTCTGTAGAGATGTGATTGGATATGCAATCTTGGAGAATCCTTTTATAAATAAGCGATCTTCAGATATCACATGTCCTAGGTACTCTATTCTTCTTTGGTAGAAGTCTCATTTGGAAAACTTTGCATACAACTTGTGTTTTCTTAAAGTTTGCAGTACTATTTTCAGATATTCTTCATGTTCTTCTTTCGTTTTCGGGTAAACTAAAAGGTCATCAATAAATACCAATTTTTTTTTATCCAAATATTGACTGAATATACTATTCATCAAACACATAAATGTTACTGGTGCGTTAGTAAGGCCAAATAGAATTACACCAGAATCATAGTGTCTGTATCTTGTTCTAAAAGTTGTTTTATTTATATCTTCATTCTTTGTTCTAACTTGGTGATAAATAGACCTTAAATCTAACTTAGAGAAAATATTTGCTCCTCCCACTTGGTCAAACAGGTCATTAATTTTGGGTAGAGGATACTTATTCTTAATCGTCATCTTGTTTAATTTTTGATAATAAATAGATAATCTTAACATCCCATCTTTCTTTTTAACGAAAAGGACCAATTCTCCCCAAGGCGAGACACTTGGTCTAATGTATTCCTCTTCCAATAGTTCTTGTAGATAAATTTTCAGCTCTGTTAATTCGTGTAAACTCATTCTATAGGATGACTTAGATATCGGGGCAGATCCAAGAAATAGATTGATAGAGAAATATATCTCTCTTCTTGGAGGCAATTCTGGTATTTCATCCACCAATACATCTCTAAACTCATGCAGGACTGTAAAGTCTTCTAGACTGTGTTTATCTCCCTTTTCTAACAAATTAGTTACTTTAATAGCATAAATTTGACAACCTTTATTAATGCATTTCTTAAACTGCATGGGTGAAAACTGCCTAACTGAGACTGGTTTTCCGATGCCTTGTATTGTCCTAACTGTGTTGTTTTTGTTTCTGTAAGTAAGTGAATTTTCGTAACAGTTCAAAATTACTTTATTTTTCTTTAACCAGTCCATTCCAATGATTATATTGTAAGATCCCAAAGGTAAAATATTCACATTTAACTTTGTATTTTGGCCATCTAAACTGAGTTCACATTCAGAAATGAAATCTGTTACTTTTCTCTTAGTCCCTGTTGCTAACTGTACTAACTAGATGCTTTACTTTCTTGAGCTTGTTTAAATCAACTAAACCAGGAGTAACATAACTCAGACTAGCCCCTGGGTCAATTAAAATAGAAATCTGATTATTATGAATTTTATCTTCAACCTCCTCTATAGTGGATTGATGATCAACTTGTTAGCCATCTACAAATGCATTAATTTTGTGCACGCTTCTACCCACATCTCCTACTATAAAGGCTTCTTGCAGGTTATGGACTATGGATCTTGCTACAGAAGTTAATCATGGAAAGTTCCTCCTCAAGTGAGGTTCTCCACACTCCCAATATTTTAATGGTTCCCTGGGGCTCTCCCCAACTTTCCTGGCTCCTAGATTAACTGGTCTACCTCCCCCTTGGGTATTCTAGTTGTTATTCCCTGGGGCTCTCCCCAACTTTCCTGGCTCCTAGATTAACTGGTCTACCTCCCCCTTGGGTATTCTAGTTGTTAGAATGAAAATATTTCCTTTGGAATTTATTTGTCATATTCCAGAAAGGGGATGGTTGGAATACTTTCTTCTGCTGATTCATTCAGTCATGTTTCTTATCCTTCCATGCATTGGGAATTTCAAACCTCTGTTTGCATTGATCATACAACATCTGGGCCATTATAAAATTTCTCTTAAAGTTTTGGTAATGTCGAATTCAATTATGTCCTTGTGTGACTATGGTAGACAACTTAAGAACTATTTTATTTTTACTTTGTCTTCCTTGATGTAAGGTACATATCTCAATAATTCAAGAATTTTATTTATTAGATCATCCATGGTCATTTGTTCGAGTCTTATCTCATAAAATTCCTTGGTATTTCTTTCGTAATATCTTTTTGATAAATACTGTTTCTTGAAGTATTTCTTAAAATCCTTCCATTCCATTTGTTTTTCTTTTAATCCCTTGGCCAATTTCAGGTCATAAATGGCTAATTTCAAGTTATAAATGGCCATTCAGACTTTCATGTTAGTAGAATAATTATAAATCAAAAAGTATTTGTTTATATCCAGTAATCGTGCTTTAGCCTCCTCACCCGTCCTGTATTCTTTGTCAAAGGTGGATGGTTTGATCTTTTTGAATTCACCTTCCAGGTGATCCACCTGTTCTCTTTTTCTTCCTGTGGTTGTTCTGTTTTGTGCTACTAGTGTGCCCTCGAAAGAACTATTCTCGTTTTCTATTTCAAGACCAGAATTTTTAGAGTCTCTTTTGTTGACTGCTTCCTCCTTGTCATTATCATTTGGACTCTTCTTTGTTTACTATGCTATGCAACAACACTTCATTTATTTCTTGTTGGTCTTCATGTGTTGTTTTCAGTTTCTCATTATCTTCCTTGAACACTTGCAGTTCCACTATAAGGTTCCTCACTATTTCCAAAACCTGGGTGGCTAAAATTCCTTAGCCGTTCGATCTAGGTTCTTTAAGAGGTCCTTGGTCGGGATTATCTTCAAGTCTGATTTCCTCTTCATTCTGTGCTGCCAACAGACCAAAAAAAATTTATGTTTGTAACAACAAATATTTTGTTAGATTTTTCTTTTTAATTGAAATAAAATCAACTAACTAATTAGCCTTGACTCTTCCCTATTTGTTCCACATAACTTTATTATAGTTACTTAACAAATAAAATGTATGATTTTCTTACGACATATATTTAGAGACTATAGCATACATAAACCAACAATGATATGAGTCTTATCATTATACATTTATATAATTTATTACCAAAGGACCTATCTTATATCTAAAACTCATCACATTCCACTTTGTAACCATTAAATGGATACTTAACACTTACCCATATATAACCCCATATATGGTTCCCTTAACTTAAAACATTATGCATATGTATAAAATTTATTGGATATATATATATATATATATATATATATATATATATATATATATATATATATAGTAGGCCATATTGCCTACTACACAATAGCCCTATTCTTAAAATTGTATTGTTATAGTATGATATTCACTAAATGAAATCCTTGAACAATACTAACATATATGTGTATGTCCATATAATACAAACCTTATCCCTACTATATACATATCGTACCTATTATACACAAATGTCATATCTCATTAGCTTTAAATTAACATGGTAACCAACCAAAGTAATTCTTTCCATAGTGTATCTGAAAATGGTTACTCAACGCACAAGTATTATCGTTACCGAGGTGGTTATAAGGTTATTTTCCAATGAGGGCATGACAGTTCATATACCATAGTGCCACGGTAATGCAGTTAACCCACACTTAAAACCTAAACCAAAATATTTTGAACACCCCATCTGACCTGGTGACATGGTCTAACATTGAATGGGACCTGAACTCATGTTAATGGCGCGGGTCTTCTCAACCTGCAGGAATTTAATGCTATTTGTAACCATTAATGGAAGGACTGTGACATATCTCTTGAGTTGGACAATTTAGGAGGTCACACCCACTTTGGGCTCGCCACCTTCAAAAATTCACATGGAAAAAGTATTGCACTTCCTGTCACCCATTACTTCCCACTATGAAATTGTTTCGAGGTCACTCTTGAAATCATTTTTCCCCCTTTGGCTCTATATTCACCCAAAAGAACTCCAACTCTGACATTGTAAGTGTCTCAGTGTTAACTCTAGAATGTTTTCCTCTGTGTGGTTGGCCTGCAATGTGGAAATGAACTTGGCCTGGAAAACAATGGAGGATGCACATCCGCCTGGTCTTCTCTCTGTACAAGGTAATGCCAGAACTTCTTTTATTTCCTTTATTATTTTGTAACAATTTGTGGATATCTTGTTTTTGGCAGTCATGTTTGCATTTTGCCTCTGCAACTATTTCTTTCCGGTCTCGTGGGTTTGAATCTTCCCTTCTTTTATCTTTGTTTAATCTCTTTTCGAATCCCAACATCCACACCTTGCATGATATATCCCCACTGTGAAAATCATGGTAGGTTCTAGAATATTGAAAAGTCAGCATTCTAAGTGAGAATATACACCATTCTTAAGTCTCATGGCTTTGAGTATTTACGTTAACGCAATGTGGACTATAGTTCTGTGTGAAAAATAGATAAATAAACATATAGGTTAAAATTTCAAGGAATTTATGGATTCAGACTATTTACTTTCTCTATCATCTGTACAAACTCGTGAACAAACTTGCCTAAAATTGTGGTAACCACCCTCTATCTATAGTTTACATTCGGGGTCTATAAAAAGATTATGCAAAGGTGATTTAATCCTCTGGTTCATGATTTACTAATTGTAATTTTTAGAAAAGGTCCATAAACATGTCTCTATTATGTGACATTGTCCTTCTATTTATTGTTTATATTTGTATTTTCTTAAATTACTTGCGCATAATTATATCCCAAAATCCTGTATTTAAATTTCTCTTTGTGCTCTCTATAGAAACCCTTAATTTAATTTCGTTTAGACAAATCAATGTGGTATATTCCTTTTGTATTATCTCTAAACCCTCCAGATTGAAATGATTTACCTCCGGGGAAGAAAAGTGGTTTCACTATATGTATAAATCGTACTTTAATACTCCATTTTGCAATAAGATTAATAGCTTGGGTTTTATATGGAATAGGCATATATAAACCCCGAACTATCAAACCTTTGTCCGAGAGTTTACATCCCTGAAATCCTACAAGGAACTTTTATCGGTGCCTTGATCCCTATTTCATATATTTCATTGTATTTTGTTTTTTAATAAATCGTAAATAAAATTCCAAACTAAACCAGATACAAGATTTGATAAAATCGTGTTCTGAATATGTTCTTTTCTTTTCATTTGCTTTCCTCTATGGCAGAAAATCGTAACTTAGGTTTTGTACAATTTATACAAGCAAAGATTACCCTCTGTGGGGTTTTTGACTATACTTATGAGTGTTTTTAAATGTTTTAACACTATTTAATTTATTGTTTAGATTCTTAAGAAACATGGTGTTATTTTTTAGTTACAATAACTAATGATGGGGCCCTTTTTTTCTCTTGCAAGGGTACCCATCAATCGTTCTTGGGTCCACTCTTCCCCTTTAGGTTGTGGACAGATCGTGGTTCAAGCACTGGTAGGGAACTGTTCCAAAGGCGAATCAATCTAAGTATTATCTTACCTTGTTTATTATTAATTTCACTAATTTTTCTTAGCACAAATTTCTGAATCTATCGTTTCTCTCTTGCAGGCTTGTACCAATCGACGAGAGCGTAACATGGAATCCCTCTTTCCCATAAGGGTATTCACATTCTGATCTTGACACTTAGGCACAACTTCATTTGATTTTGTCTATTAGTGGTACAAGATTCCTTACCCTAGGGAACTCCACTATAATACATTTTTAACTAGGGTTTCCTGGATTAAACAGGTTGTAAATTATTTTTCAAAGAATATACTGGTCGTTTTTGTAATTTACCTTTCCAATGAATATACAGGTTGTTGAGAAACCATTTTGAACATTAATCATATTAATGTTACAACTACGGTAGCATGTATTTGTAGACTATTTTATAATCATTGTTTATAGACTTGCAGAGATATGTAATATGAATACGAACTGTTAAATATCCTATCTGTTCTTTTATAGCACTTGTACAACTTGAAATGGTAATTTATTATACATTCATGCAAATCAAGGATCGATAGGAAATTTCTTTATTTAAAAACAATATATAAAACAATTTCTATCATTTTCTTTGCATAAATATATAGGTATGTCTACACACTCATGCACAGGATGTATAACCAAATTTAAAAAAAATATATAAGTATACAATATCTCACCTTTTTCTATCATATGAGTATCTATGTATATATATTTAGTCAAGCATTTATACATATACTAACATCACAAAAATCCCATCACACTTCTAACAATGGTAATCAACAAAATATTATAGATTCAGTCAATCATTTATATATGTACTAACATCACATAATCCCATCATACTTCTAATAATGGAAATCAACCGAATATTAACCAAAATACAAGTAAAGGTGCTTATCTGAAACTGATGCTGGGACACAAATGGAACAACCACATTCCACCCAACTGTAGAACAAAACAACCAAGTTACTTGCCCCATTCACCCCCTAGCATGACCATGAGTCCATAATGACGAGTTGAAATGATTCTCCTTTGCTACAATTCTCTTCTATAGATCAAAAATTCCATTGCCTCACACTAAACAGTGTTCATAACATCAAGTAGTATCCTTTCTCCAACATACTAAGGAACACCATGCCTGCTCCATATGTTGTATATATTGTGTCTCTTGTGCCTAGGTCTTTCCTTCCCTCCTTGGGAATTTTCGTAGCTTTACAAATTCCTGATTTTCAGGGGTAGCTAGTGGTCAAATTCCTCATTTTCCACTTGTAAAAATCAGCCCTGAGGTAACTCAAGTTTGTTCCCCACTCATGGAGTCATGGTCAATTGTTTTCAACCTGATTGTTCCATTTGCCTTCCAGCATTAAATATATAAAAATATTTGTCTTTTACATGTGTCACAATCAATAAGTTAGTTGGGATAATCAAATCCTTTCCCAACAATCATAAATAATTAATTACAATAATCAAATTCCAAATTTGGATTTGCCATAAATGGAAAAAAAAAATCCAAATTTGAATTTTCCAAAAATGGAAATTTATTCCTAAGTATAATTAGACTTTAATAATTAATTATTTTTGGGAATATTATAGGTGTGCAACATAGTAACAAATAAGATCCCAAAAGACAATGACAAGGAGGAGGAAGTCAAAAAATATCCTCTAAAAATTCTAGTCATGAAACACAAAACGAGAACTGTTCTTCCGGAGACACACAAGTGGTAGGAAACAAAATTCCGGAGACACACAAGTGGTAGGAAACAAAACAACCACAGGATGGAAAATAAAACAAGTAGATCACCTAGAAGGTGAATTCAATAAGATAAAACCATCCACTTTTGACAGAGAATCAAGGACGAGTGAAGAGGCGGAAGCATGGCTATTAGATATAAAGAAATATTTCCAGATTTATAATTATTCTAGTAACATGAAATTCAGAATGACCATTTATAACATAAAGGGAAAAACAAGTATTTGGTGGCAAGACCTGAAATTTGGCAAGGGATTAAAAGAGAAACAGATGGAATGGTAAGATTTCAAGAAATACTTCAAGAAGCAATATTTATCAGAAAACTATCATGAAAGAAAGACTAAGGAGTTTTATGAGCTAAGACTCAGACAAATGACCATGGACGATCTGATAAAAAAATTTCTTGAATTATTGAGATTTGTGCCATACATCAAGGAAGACAAAGTAAATAGAAAACGATTATTAAACTGTCTACCATAGTCATACAAGGACATAATTGAATTTGACGATCCCAAAACTTTAAGAGAATTATTTAGAAAGGCTTAGGTGTGCTATGATCAATACAAACATAGGTCTGAAATTCCCAAGGCATGGAAGGATAAGAAATAGGATATAATTAATCAGTGGAAGAAAGGTTTCCAACCAACCCATTTCCAGATTATGGCAAAGAAATTGCAAAAGAAATATTTTCATTCCAACAACCATAATGCTCAAGGAGGAGGTAGACCAATTAATCTGGGAGTCAAGAAAGTTGGGGACATCAAGGAGGAGGTAGACCAATTAATCTGGGAGTCAAGAAAGTTGGGGACAACCCAAGAGAACCAGTAAAGTGTTGAGAGTGTGGAGAACCTCACTTGAGGATGAAATGTCCACACTTAACTTCCGTAACAAGAACTAAAGTCCATAACCTGCAAGAAGCCTCTACAATAGGAGATATGGGCAGAAGCATGCACATAATTAATACAACTATAGATGGCAGAAAATATGATCATCAATCCACTATCGTGGAGGTTGAAGGTAAAATTCATGATAATCACATTTCTATTTTAACTAACCCACGAGCTAGTCTGAGTTATGTTACTCCTGGTTTAGTTGAATTAAACAATCTCAAGAAAGTAAATCATGCTAAATCCTGGTTAGTATAGTCAGCAACAGGGACTGAGAGAAAAGTAACAGATTTCATTTCCGAATGTGAACTCAATATAGATGGCCAACATACAAAGTTAAATATGAATGTTTTACCTTTGGGATCTTACGATATAATCATTGGAATGGATTGGTTAGAGAAAAATGAAATAATTTTGAACTGTTATGAAAAATCACTTACTTACAGAGACGAAAAAAACACAGTTAGGACAATACAAGGGATCAAAAACCCAGTTTCAGTTAGGCAGATATCAATCATGCAGTTTAATAAATTTATGAATAAGGGTTTCCAAGTTTATTCTATTCAAGTAACTAATCTGTTAGGAAAGGAAAATAAACCCATTCTAGAAGTCTTTGCAGTCCTACATGGGTTTATAGATGTATTTGTAGATGAAATACTAGAACTGTCTCCAAGAAGAGAGATAGATTTATCTATCGATATACTAGTTGGATCTGCCCCTATGTCTAAGGCACCTTATAGAATGAGTTTACCCGAATTAACAGAGTTGAAAATTCAACTACAATAACTCTTGGATAAAGAATATATTATACCAAGTGTCTCTCCTTGGGGAGCACCGGTTCTTTTCGTTAAAAAGAAAGATGGGGCTTTAAGCTTATGCATTGACTATCGACAATTAAACAAGATGATGATTAAAAATAAGTATCCTCTACCCATAATTAATGACCTGTTTGACCAAGTGAGAGGAGCATGTATTTTTTCTAAGTTATATTTAAGGTATGGTTATCACCAAGTCAGAATAAGGGATGAAGATACAAATAAAACAACATTTAGAACACAATACTGACACTATGAGTTTGTCATGATTCTGTTTGGTCTTACTAAATCCCCAACAACCTTTATGTGTTTGACGAATAATATATTGAGTCAATATTTGGATAAATTTGTATTGGTGTTTATCGATGATATTTTATTTTACTCGAAAACAAAAGAAGAGCGTGAAGAACATCTAAAAATAGTAACCTTAAGGAAACACTAGTTGTATGCAAAGTTTGGCAAATGTGACTTCTACCAAAAAAGAATACAATACCTAAGACACGTGATATTCAAAGAGGGTATTGCAATTGATCCAGAGAAGATAAAATCCATTATAGAATGAACCATCCCTAAGGATTTAAAAGACATTAGATCATTCATGGGGATCCCCGGTTACTACCGCAGATTTATCGAAGGATTTTCTAAGATCGTGTATCCAATTACATCTCTACAGAAAAAAGGGAATACGGTTTACTTGTTCACAAAAGTGTCAGGACAAATTTAATAATCTAAAATAACCATTAACTACAACACCTATTTTAAGGGTAGAAGACCCCGACAAAGAATTTATAGTTTGCATGGATGCAAGGAAATATGACTTGGGATGTGTCCTAACTCAAGAGGGGCACGACATCTGTTATGAATCACATAAATTGAAAGAACATGAATGAGACTATGTCACACATCATTTGGAGTTAGCAACTGTAATTCATGTGCTAAAAATGTGGAGACATTATTTAATGGGGAGAAACTTTCTGCTACTAACCAACAATAGTGATGTGAAATTATTATTTAGTCAACCAGATCTCAACGCAAGGTAAATGAGGTGGTTGGCCTTCGGGACTGAATTTTATTTTGAAGTAAGACACATCAAAGGAAAATAAAACAAATATGAAGATGCCCTAAGCTAAAGGACTAATAGACTATTTGAGATAAGTCTTAGAAAAAAAGAAAACAATATTGAACAAAGAATAAAATCTGCAAGCTGTAATGATGAAAAATACATTAAAACAACAACAAAACTACAAGAAAATACCGTGTATACTTGTATAAATATGTATACTTGTATAAATGACTGTGTATACTTGTATATATATGTGTTACAACATAAAGGAAAAATAGAACTGCTACTATTTTCATATTAACCATTGAATTGGATATATATACATGCTGAATTACTATTTCAGATCTGTATAAGTACCATAAGGAATAGATGGCACAAATAACAATCATATTTTATATATTTACATATTCTTTATGTTTGTAACCACATAAAACAATGATTCAATAGTCTATAAATGCATGGTGCAGTAGTTGTTACATTAACTGAGTCTTGTTCAAAATAGTTTCAAAAACTTGTATCTTCAATTGAAAATAATTACAAAACAACCTGTGTGTCCATGAGACCATGGTTCAAATTATTACAGTGGTGTACCATAGATCAAAAACTCCATTACCACTTGTATTCAAAATCTAATAAGAATTGCTTAAACACCAAGATCAGAACTCGAATACATTTTCGAGAGAGAAGGCTTTCCTTGATCCACTCCCCTCGATTTGTATAAATCTGCAAAAGATAAAGAGTAGGGTTTAGTAAACTATACTACCTTTTTAAATGGAATTTAATTATAACGAATGAGATAAACAAATACTTAGCTTGAGTGCGGTGATGGGCCAAGTCACCACTTGATCTTGTGCGACAATCCGTCCAAGACCCAAAGGGGAGGAGTGGATCCATAGTTCAGCTGATGGGTACCCTCACAAAAAAAAATGAAACAAGGCCCCATCATTAATTAATGTAGTATGAGTATAATGTTTTTTTTTATACACAGAACATAAGCTATGATTTATACAGTGATAAAATAAATACACAAGTTATGAATTTGATAGTGACAAAGTAATTACACAGAGCAAAAATGTGAATCCCCACAAAGGCTAAAAACAATGCCTTTGTATATACAGAGCCTAAGTCAGGATTTACACGACGTTGTATAAATTACTTAGAATGTAAAAAGAATTAATTCGGATAATCTCATAGGGTGCATCTATGAATTCCCGTATGGGTAAATATCAATTTACATGCACAGAGAATAGAATTACGAGTTATATTTTTGGAGTGTAATCATGATTTTACATAGACGAAATCAATTGAAATGCAAAGGACATATACATAGTACAAATAGTGTCTAGCCTATTTCTATGTATAATACATAATTAAATTATGAATTGATATATATATATATATATATATATATATATATATATATAACACAGAGAGAAACGGATAAGTACACCTAATATAAACACTTAATATTTATATATCTAATATAAACATTAATATAGAGAGATAAGAAAAAAAGACATAGATAAAAAGAAAGAATTAAATTTATAAATAAAGAGAAATACTATAGATATTATATTTATAGAGAAATATTGTTACAATGCAAATCTAAATATTTTAATAATAATCAAAATTATGTTTTTAAATTTTGAGTTCTAAGTTATACTAAGTTGACTGAGATTACAACTAGCCTAGATTCGTTTTAAATGATTAAAAAAATTACTCTTTAAGGGATTTGATCCTTTTAGTCACTTGATTGATATGAGGTTAATATGGATCTACCATGGTTACATAAAATCTATGTATGTTCATTAAAATGTATAAATCACCACGTGATAACTACTAAAATTATAGGTGCAGTAAAAAAATATGCTTTTACGTTTAGAAGGTTTTTGTGAATTTTCATCCTTAGGGTTGTTGTAAACCAAGCTAGAAAATAGTAGTGGAAAGAGTATAATGTTTAACAACTCAAGGAGAAAATATATCAAACAAGGGTACAAGTTTAATCCCTTTTAGGGAAACTTATCAACTAATAATCATATTTGAAAATACTCTTTTACATTAGTAATAACAACAATACAACAATAGTATGACAACACTAAAGTCATCCCGTTATATTCTTCACTTAGATGTCAAATAACTTAACAATGATCCTTTTTCTTATGTCAAATCAACAAGATATATGTGGTTGTAAATAACAATGCATAAAGAACATATATAGTAGAAAATCAAATATGGAAATTGCACAAGTTTTGGATAGCTAGAAACTTCATGAATATTCTCAAGATGAAGTACATGTACATACCATAGCCTTCTCTTAGATCTAAGTACAAATTCTCCCAATTCTCTAAACCCTAGCTAGGGAAAATCAACAAAACCCTAACAACCAAGAAAATCCAATGTGTAATAATCACTCTAATACATCCTCCAAGGCAAGATGTCCTCTCCTCCAATTCTTCTTCACAATTCCACCCTCAGATTTTGTCACAAAACCCTAATCTCTGATTTCCAATGGATAAACTCTAACTCTAGACGTACACGATGCTCCAAGATACTCCAAGAAGACTAAGAAACCCTAGGGACTCAAGGGAGAAAAATATCAAGTACGTGTGAAGACTATAGAGAGAGCGAGAGAGGTCAGTGCACACTCTTCTTTAAGTTGCATGTAACAACCTAGTTTTGATCCCCAATGTAGCATTTTATATTTGTATGTATTATGAATGGTCGTGAACCAAGTGATGTAATGTTAGGTATCTAGAGAGGTAGTGGGGAGGCCTAGAGGGCCCATAATGATAATAGTGGAGGTCATTCAATGTAAGGTGGA
>CBVK0103027692.1:0-13645 GCA_900067695.1 Picea abies | reverse complement strand
GGTACAATTATGATGAAAGGGTGCAATGAAGGGTTCTATCTGACCTACACCTATAACACTAGAAATGTAATAATTCAATATATAGGGATTAATAAGGGGTTTTATACACAAAAACATATAAATTGCTAAAAAATAAAAGTAAACACACAACAATAAAACCCATAACTAAAAATAGAGAAACAAAGATAAAACACTTATCTTTTGAAGGAAAATGTGCAACCAACTGCAGAGAATGGAAATTCCACCCACCCATATATTTTCTTCTCCAAACATCGATAGAAAATCACCCTTGAGGTGGGGCCACAAATCCATAAGAAAAAGGGTGTCTCTATTGTCCACTCACAACCCAATACTATCCACAACAAGCTAATTTTTCCTGCAACTATCCCAATCCACCAACTCTCTTCCCATCAACATGCACAACCGAAGGAATAGGATCCCCCTTATTTGCATGTACTCCCTCAAGACTTCCCATGTCGCTCCAGGGGTCCAACATAGGTTGGATAGGAATCTCTCTTGATGGGTACTCCAAGGATGCTAGCTACCACGAAAAACACTTAACAACAAGCTCACTACTCTAGGGTAATTATTACAAAGAAATTCTCACTCTACATGCATAACAACTTGGTTCTTCATGCAACTACAACTCCAACCAACTGCCTACAAACCCCACTATGGCTACCTTCAATCTCCAACATTCGACTCCCTCCTTTTGTCCCAAAATTGTCTTTTAAAATTGCCTACACTACCCATTCAAATTTCCCTTTTACTCTTGAATGTTGACTCTCACACTCCCCAATGTTGATTGTACTAAGCCCCCATGCTCTCATAACTATGATATGTGACTTTTCACACCAAACCTCCTATATTTTCTTAATGATTGGGGATTTGATACACTCAAAAGGAAATTAAAAAGTTTATACACAATAATTTTTTTAAAAAGTGGGTTGAGATTAATACACATGAATATTTCCCCCTTGGACCCCTTGGAATCACTGTCTCTTGTAGAAACATAACCCCCATTACTTCGTCCATGTCCATATGCAGTCGACATTGAAATTATTTTTGTTATTTCGATATACAATGTTTACATGTTACATCACTAAAATGGGGATTAAAAATGAGGATGTTACAATCCTCTCCCCATACAATTTGCACCATATTCGGTGTACAACACCATACCGGTATATATGTGTGGAATTTTACATCATAATACTTGATACTTTTGCAAGTTTACAACCCCTGCATCAATTCCAACCAACAATCTCTCGTTCCCCTCAACCTACATGACCCAAGGAAGTGTACTCGATTCTCTACACCGTTGTCCCTTAGGTTGCCACTTTCCTTCCAGTGGTCTAGTACAGATCATACATGAAGTCTTTGAGATGTGGATATAAGAACTCTAGTTGCAAAAATGGAGCCTTGCACACTTATATGCAAATGTAAATTTATTTTTCTTCAAAATTTGAAAACATTTACAGGTACTCCTCCCACATGGTCTCCTCCTTCTCCCACGTGGTGTCTTCAAGAGTGTAGCAGGTCCACTGGACCTTTACCATGAAAATGAATTTGTTCTTGAACTTTCCTGTCTAGGATGTGCATTGGCTCCACATGAAAGTCCCTTTCGTGCTCTACTTGGATCATAGTCCAATCAATCATGTGGTTAGAATCAACCACATAATTATTTAGTAAAGACACATGAAACAGATTATGATTTCTCAAGGATGCAGAAAATACAAGCGTGTATGCAACTGGGTTGATCTTCTTTAGAATTTCAAATGTCCCATAATATCTCGCTACCAACTTTGGGCAACTTGCTAATCTTAGCGAGCTAAATTTGGGCTTTACTTTAAAAAGCACATGTTCGCCCACTTTGAATTCTCTATATTTCCTTCTTTTATCTACATACTTATTTTTCCTCTCCCGTGCAACTTTTAAATTATGCTCGATCTTTACCATCTACTCTTCCAATTTCTTTAGTAATTATATCCCAAGAATTGCTTTGTCTGCTGGGTTATCCAAACTTAGTAGCATGTTACATTTCCTTCCATACAAGGATTTAAACAATCTCATCTTCAACTATGCTTGATATCCATTATTATAAGAAAAATCAACTAGATGAAGGTAGTATTCCCACTTGGAAGGCTTGTCTATTACATAAATTCTCTACATATATTCAATTATCTTGTTGGTCCTCTCTATCTACCCATCTGACTTTGGATGATATGCTGTATTGAAATTCAAATCAGTCCTAAATCCCTGAAACAACCCCTTCCAGAAGTTGGAAGTGAAATTGGGATCTTTGTTTGACATTGTTTCCTTAGGCACAACATGTAGCCTAGCAATTTGTTTCATGTAAATCTCTCCAACATTGATTTCCTTGTGAGTTGTTTTCACCTGTATAAAATGTGTAGCCTTTGTAAGCTTGTCCACCACTACCATGATGGAATCATGTTGTCTATTTTTTCTTGGAAGCTTGGTGATAAAATATTTTGTAACTACCTCCCATTTCCATTCAGAAATGGGCAATGACTATAACAATCTCGTTGGATGCATGTGTTTAGTCTTCACTTTTTGACATTCCATGCACATGGCTATGTAATCAACCATATCTTTTTTCATTCCTTGCCATAAATAATGGAGTTTTACTACTGTAATTGTCTTTTGGTACCTTGGATGACCAACATATGGTATATTGTGCAGTTTTTTTAGCACTATATTTCTCAATTCCAGAGTGTTAGGAACATAGAATTTGTCCCCGAACAAGAGAATTCCATTCTCTTCTAGTCTGTAGTATGTAAATTTCAGCGGTACATTTTCCCTCCGTAAGCCTTCTGTAACTTGTACATAATGTTGATCTAATGCTACAACTTCCAAAATTCCTCTTTTTAAATCTGAAGAATACATGCTAATGGTTGTAGCATGCATTTCATGTACCCTCCTGCTGAGTGCATCAACCACTTTATTCTCTTTTCCCTTGATGTGCTTGATGTTGAAGTTGTATTAACTAAGAAATTCCAACCATCTAGTCTATCTAGAATTTAGCATTGGATACTCAAACAATTGTGTCAATCCGATATGATATGTCTCCAGCTCAAATTTTCTACCCATGAGATAATGCCTCCACATTTTTAATGCATGAACTATAGATGCCAAATCCAATTCATGGGTAGAATAATTTCTTTCATTCTCCTTAAGCTTCCTTGACTCATAACATATGACATGCCCATTTTGTGTAATAACTCCACCAATTCCTTCCTTGCATGCATTTGTGCACACACTAAAATCCTCACTGGATCTGCAACCTTTAAAATAGGTTCATTGGTCAATAATTCCTTTAAGTGCTAGAAACTCCCGTCACACTTGGCAGTCCATTCAAACTTTGTTCCCTTCTTCTGCAGTGAGGCGAATGGATATGCGACCTTGGAGAAACCTTCAATGAATATCATATAATATCCAGCTAATCCCATAAAATGAATCTCACTTTAGAAACATTTTTTAGTGCTAGCCAACTTTTGATTGCTTCAATCTTCTTAGGGTCCACAACTATGTACTCCTCTGAGAAGATGTGGCCCAAATAATGGATTTTCCTTTGATAGAAAACACACTTGCTTAACTTGGCATACAATTGGTGTTCTCTCAACACCTATAGAACCATACTCAAATGTTTCTTACACTCCTCCTCTATCTTGGAGTAGATAAGAATATCACCCATGAAGACAATGATGAATTTGTCGAGGTAATCTCTAAAAAATCCATTCATTACAAACATAAAAGTAGGTAGTGCATTTGTTAGGAAAAACCATAAGATAATAATGGCCATACCTTGTCTGAAATGCTATCTTTCTCATGTCTTATTCTCTAATTCTCACTTGGTGGTAACCTGAGCTTAGATCAATATTAGAAAATATCCCTGCTCCTTTCAGTTGGTAAAAAAGATCGCAATTCCATGGCAGAGGATACCTATTCTTTATTATAATCATATTAAGTTGTCTGAAGTCAATATGAAACCTCAGAGTTCCATCCTTTTTCTTCACAAAAAGCACCTGGGCACCCTAAGATGAAACAATTGGACGTATGTACCCCTTCTTCAACAATTCTTCTAGTTTCATCTTCAACTCTGATGTGCTCATTTTGTAGGGAGTTTTGGACACTGGGGAAACTCCAAGCAATAAGTTAATAAAGAAGTGAATATCTATCTTTGGTGGAAATCCTAGAAACTCCCTAAACACATCTTCATATGATTTCAATATTGGATAATATTCAAGAGTTGGCTCCTTATCCTTTGTCAGCTCTCCCATATGGGTTGCATATATTTGGCACCCTTTTTTAAAACTTCTTTTTAGCTGCAACATTGAAATCTCTCTAACAGATATAGGTCTTGGAATACCTGGCACTATCCTTGAATTCCCTTCCTCATCAAACATGTGAAAGACTTGTTGTAGCAATCTAGGACAACACGATGCTTTTCCAAACAATCCATGCCAATTAAGCAATCATATGACCCAAGTGGTATGATGTTAAAATATTCCTTAGTGCTGAATTCATTCATGCTTACCATACATTCTTTGACAAGTTCATTGATTTTCCTCTTGGTTCCAATGGCTAGCTGAACCAAACAAGACTTTTCATGCTTACATCTCTTCAATTTAAACTTTTCAACTATTTTGGGATCTATATAATTATGAGTAGCTCCAAAATCAATCAAAATAGTTATAGGTTGATTATCAATATTTCCTTCCACCTCAATCATGTGGGATTGGTAGTCTTCTTGTCAGTTGTCCAAGGTTGCATAAATCCTTGTCATGCTCCTACCCACATCGTCCACTATATCAACTTTCTGGATGTTGTGCATAGTCCTCATTCTATCTCCTTTGCGAGGATAATCCTTATACAAGTGGTCTCCTTCACATCCCCAACACTTTATGGGATGTTTTCTTGGCCTTTTCCCCAAGGAATCTATCATTTTATGTTCACCTTGAGATGATTGTCCTTGTTGATATGCATGAAAGTTGTTTATAAGGAAAGGTGGCTTGAATCCCTTCTTCCTTTGATCCAACTTTCCTCTCTTCTTATCATCCCAAGCCTTTTGGTAAAATTGGCCTTCCTTTGTTACACTCAAACAAATATTTAGCCTTCCTAATGGATTCTTCCAAAGTTCTAGGCTCATCAAATTGGATTTTGTCTTTGTAAAATGATGGAAACCCACTTAGGAACCTCTGAATTTTTACTTTCTTGTCCCTGATGAAGTCCACGTACCTCATAATATCTAGGAATTTCTTCTCATACTCATCCATGGTCATGCTTCCAAGCTTGAGTTCAAATAAATCTTTCAACTTCTTGTCATAATATTTCTTTGACAAGTACTTATGTTGGAAATATCTCTTGAATTGCCTCCATGAGATTCTCTTCTCATAAATGTGCTTAACTTGCTTGAGTTGATCCCACCACATAGATTCTTTTCCTTGAAGATGGTAGGTTTCAATTCTTGCTTCTACATTTGATGAGTAATCATGCAATTGGAAGTATTTTCTCATGCCCAACAACCAGGCTTCATCATCTTCTCCCTTCCTATTCTCTCGATCAAAATATGGTGGCTTAATCTTCTTGAGCTCTCCATGCAAAATATATGACTCTAGCCTCCTCCTTTGATTTTAGATAGGGGACACACTCAGGATGCCTTTAGACCTTAGATGCACATGTGCTCTTTATGTAGAGTGTCCTGGTGAATGATGATGATGATGTCTACTAACACTCAGTGATTTCCTAGATCCCCCATGGTCATCCCTCCTATCATGAGATTTGGATGTTTCTACTTGCCTTGCAATGATTGCTTACTTTGTGCCAAAATATTTATTGGATTGTCTTTGCAACATATTTAGACTTTGTAGAAGCTCCTCCTAAGCTCTCATCATTCTTTCTTTGTCTACTCCATAGCTCTACACTTCCTTTGACAAGATTATCATAGTTTCAACCATCTTGATCGGATCCACCCTACTTCTACCATGCTTCTATGCCCATTGGACTCAGTCTCTATATTTCCCATGCTAACATGTAAACCTTTAACCTCCTCCTCATGACTGTAAGATCCCTAGGCATACTCCATATCTCTAGTGCTCATATAGGAACCATATATGTTTTCCATTACTCTCTAATTTTGCAAGAAATGTGCATGCAACAATTATTTGTTAGAGTTAAACATATTATAAAATTGTCATTAATTTAAACTATAGACCCCTTTTTCCTTAATTTTTCGATGAACGCTGATAAATTAATCAAAATTATGGGATTTCAAATATATTACCTTATGAATTATATTTCTAATGATTGTACTTATGTCACAAATTGATTTTTGAGCTGAAAGTAATGACTTTCCAAAATTGACAATTTCACCCATGTTGTACTTGTTCCACTGGTACCAAAAATATGAAGGGCTAACTTCTGCACCTTGTAGAAGAAAACTTGGAGAGAACCATACATTTTTTTATATCGGGATTTGAAAGTATTCCTAATTTTGAATACAAAATAACTGTTAGATTAATGATTTGATACTCCATCCAACTTCTGCATCTATTTAAGTTTGTCAATTTGTCCCTTTTTCTTTTCCTTCAGACTTAGAATTTGTAGTTGAAAATGGCTATCTCCCAAACGAAGCAAAACTGCCAAAAAATCCCTCAAGACAAAGTTGTCTAGATTGATGAGTAGATAAAATGTTGACTAAATAATATTTTTGGATTGGTGATCGAAGGTCCCTTTTCCTCCTCTGAAGATTTCATAAATCCCTAAAACACGTTTGGGAATAGTAGATTTTTCCTTGTTCGAGCATCTCCACACCAAATCCTTTTGAATTTTGCTAGGATCCCTAATGAGTATCTTCATGCTATCTTTTTGGACTCTCTATAAAAATTTCACCTTTATTTAGGCTCTGGTTACGCACAACATAGATCTTCAAAAGTCACTAATTTGTGTTTTTTTTTTCCAGAAAATTGAAGCAAAATTAGTCAGTGGCCCTCATTGGCATTCTTGAATTCCTCATCAATGTGGACACACCCCTTAAATTTAATCCAAATATGAGTTAATCTTCTCCTTTTATGACCAAAACAAGGTTTTGGCTCCATATTTTGTTTTTTGTAAATTGTTTGTTTTTCCTTCCCTTTTCTCCTTCTCTTCTCTTCTTTCTTTTCTTTCTCTTTTCTTCTTATCTTTCTCCTTTATTGACAAATTATCTTCTTTTCTCATTGATGTATTGATGAATTATCCTTTTTGCTTGTCGACATATCGACGACTTATCCTCTTTCCTTGCCAACGTATTGGCGACTTATCCTCTTTGCTAGTCGATGCATCAATGACTTATCCTCTTTCCTCACTAATGTATCAATGACTCATCCTCTTTTCTCGTCAGCGTATTGATGACTTATCCTATTTTCTCACCAACGTATTAATGAATTATCCTCTTTCCTCATTGGTGTATCGACGACATATCCTCTTTCCTCGTCAATGTATCGATGATGTATCCTCTTTCCTCATCGGTGTATCGGTGAATTATCCTCTTTCCTCACCAGCATATCAAAAACTTAGTAAGATATTTTCCCGGTGAAAGATATTCTTTCTTCGCCAACATATCGACGACTTGGGAAGATGTTTTATCGAAAAAAAGGTCTTCTTTCTTCACTGGTGTATCGACGACTTGGAAATATCTTTTATTAGTGAAATATATTATTTCTTCACGAGTGTATTGATGATTTGGCAAGTTATTTTATCAACAAAAGATCTTCTTTCTTCACTGAGGTATCGGTGAAATATTCACTGTCTTCACCGAAACACTCCTTTATCATGACTCCAAAATATCTTTCTTCCTCGACACCGGGTATCGATGACTTCTAAAGATCTTCCTTCACCGACGTATCGACAAAGAATCTTCTTTATTCATCGATACCCATTGTATTGACAACTTGAGAACTTTCTGACACTTAGTCATTTTTCCATTTTATTAACTTATTAAACTCACGAATTTCACGAAATATGCCTGACTCGCATGTCGCAGCCAAATTCAACCATCAAGAGGCCAAAACGACCCCCATAAACAACCATCACACAAAAAGTTGAATTTAGGGCTTGTTATCCCCAACTCCTAGGGATAACTAAGGAGATGATGTCTTGAGGCCCTTAGGTTGCAGACATGGAGTACCGAGAAACAAATTGACTAGTAGTGTCCACTTGTATGGACAGAGACCCACCTCACCACTACAATTCCAGGTTCATCACGATGGTATCCACCACATCAACTGGCCTCCATAAGACATTGGGTCTTGGTCCATGAGGTACACGCCAATTATTATGGTGAGTGTCATTTCAATATTTGAGACATTTGAGTTTGTTGCATCTATTACTACTTTTGATTATGTAACGTTTTCTTGGACATTATGCTCTTTGCCCTGTTTCACTTTGGTGGTTGACATTGGACCCTAGTAAGTGGGTCACCCTTAGGGATAGGTTTTCTACTGGGAGGTCCTCTTGATGAGTCATCGTGAAATTCCTGACCACACTTTTCACTTTCCACATTTCATCCCCTCATATCCTTACCTTTTGGGATTTTCAGGTACACCGACCCAAGAAGGGGTTGTCCCTCATTTCATGGGAAGAAATGGCTGAAGGCCCAAAGGCTTGTAGCTGGCAAAAGATAAAAGACAATAATTAACCTTATAGATGCTTGCCCAGGGATCTCGAGGACAATGAAATGTCTCTCATAAGAAACTTATGGGACCCATAAATAACTAATAACACAATTCCAACTAAGTTGGAGCATGTGTTTTCACTATTTTTATTTCTTAGGTAGAAGACCCACACATGTTTAAACTTGGGGAAGCATGATGTGACCAGGGTAGAGTCAAGATGGGCACAAATTTTCATGCTTAGGTAGAAGCCTCACCTTGGCTTCAACCTTGAAACATCCTAAAAGAATTAAATACAAGAAATGGGCTTGGAAAAAGGTTGCATTGAAAACGAAGGTGCAACACACCCTCTACAAAGGAACCCATAAGTGAGAAACTACAAACCATTATATGTCATGAACCCCATGCCCAAAAATCTTCCCCTTATACATGACACCTCATCCACATGACTTAGAGGGAGGTCCTCTCGGGAAACACCCCCGAACTTGAGGAACGATTCACTCAATAGGTCGTTTTGTCAAACCTCCCATACCTAAACTTGGAAAATTGCATAGGGTCTTTGAGCATTAGTTTATTTTGATGAGGTGGTTTGGATGTACTTGCTTAGATTTTGAGCATTAGTTTATTTTGATGAGGTGGTTTGGATGTACTTGCTTAGATGGATATTTTATTTATTTGATTTACTCATCATGATTCTTTGACTTGATATCCTTGTAGGGAATATCCATTTGTCTTTGCAGGACCTAGCTGATGGATAATTTTGGAGGAACAAGCCTAGCTTGGGCTTCCATGGGGATTGAATCCCACCAGTTAGATGCCAAGGGCCCACATGCCATATCAAAAATAAATTCTTTTGGAGACTCAGAATACATCATGGAGGACCTAACCTAGCCCCTACCACCCAAAAATTTTTCTTAAGAAGGCCAAAACGTCACCCTTGAGGGCTTGACATCATAGTAGGGATATGTTTTGGTGGTGGTTGAGGAAACTTAGCACGTTTTGAAGGAAGGAAGTCATGGATCATGGAAAAGAGGCTTGGATTGAAGACAAGTTGCCTTTGGAGGCCTAAATCACCCTTATCCTACTCCAACAACTTGCAAAAATACCAAAAACATCACCCTAGAAGGGTGACATCTTAGGGTTTTGTTTATGTGCAAATTATGGATTAAAAAAGTATTATTTTGTGTAAAGGGGAAATATTAGGTCTTTTGACCCCTCATCTTGTTTTTTACCCAAAATTATGTGGAAAAAATATGTTTAGAACATTTTGTATAAATAAAGATCATTTGGATTTCATTTGGATCATAACTCTCCCATTGTGAGAAGCCTCCTAGCTGAAATCTGCACCCTCTTTGGGAAATCTATATCTCTTGTGCTCTTTTTATGGTTTCTGTTGGATATTGGTGGAAGAAGTAGTGCGCTACCTCTCCTGGAGATATTTTCTTGCATTTGTGGTGGATTATCTTAGTAAAGGAAAGTTTATCTTGTTGTTGCTTGGACTAGGTAAGGAATCTATCTTATTGTTGTTTCATTGCTTGGTTAAAAGTGTGATTTGATAGAATTTCTAGGGGAGTATAAGGGTTTATAACCCCACCATATCCATCATTTTTGTCTTGAAATAATTTGTTGCACAATGTTTTACTAGGAGAAGTAAAAGGGATTACACCCTCCTAATACATCCTAGTTAGCCTTGCTTGCCTTGGGGAGTAAGAGGGTTTACACCCCCAAGGAGATATCATTGCTAGATATTTTATCTTTTGAATCCATAACCCAATATCTAAAGGCACTAAATATAATTGTATTGGAGAAATAAAATCTTGCATTGGTTAACATGAAAACTCAGGATTTTGAGATTGTCTAAATTAGAATCAATTCTATTCGTTATTTGCTTGGTTGGGCCACTAGGGCGTCTCATTTTGCTAAGTTCTTGCTGATATTATAACATTTTATATAAAACAATTAGGGCTGCAGAAACCCTAATAATTTTTTTTTAACAACTCACCAGCCAATCATCAATAGTTTCTAAAAGTTTGCCCCTATCCTCTACTAGTCTCAATGCACTTTTTTGGGTGGATTGTTGGAACGTTTTGGTGGTTTATCTCTTTGATGTAACAATTTGTTTTCTACATCCACAAGGCTGCAATTATATATTTGAAATACTAATTTATTACAACCTTGTATCATTTCTAAAGTCTTATGCATTATTACTTGAGTTAAACTACTCATTGCTAGCTAGTCTCTTGCAATCTTAACTAGACTTTTAACAACTTTATTTGTAGCTCTTATTGCTCTTTATTGATAATATAAATTAATATTTATTGATTCAATTAGGTACAACAAGCTTAAATTTCTTTTACAATATATTATTGGGTTTGCATCTTTGTTTTCCTTGTGTCTCAGGCAAGTACAATCACTTCTTTCCAGGTCTTCTACATTGTGGCAAATATTCTACCATCTACGAGACTCTTTTCAATCCCTTATTATTTTCCATAATTGACCTATAGGGGGAATCTTCATATTCAATCTGATTTCCCCCAGGGTCACTAGGATTCTGTTGGAAACCCTACATGTTTTTTTCTTTTTCAATGACAAATGACAACTCCTGTAGCTACCTACACCTCATCCTGTAAATATTACTATTTGAGGGTGATCATTCGGTTATTAAAAATATGTTTGATTATTCTTGTTTTACTTTTATCTTGCATTTTTATGCTTGATTCATGACTGTAAGCATGAATCAAGAATTTAAAATTAATTTCTCATTATGACTCTATCCATTGCTTGGTTGTTAGAAAATTCATTGTGACTTGTATCTGCTTCCTATTAAATATTGGGATGATTTTCCTTTTAAGTTTGTTTGAATATCAATATAATACCTATGTTGATTTGCATTTGGACTATAATATTGTTCATTTAAATTGTTGGTAAATCAAATTTGACATCAAATATCGTTTTTCATTTGGATTGTAAAAAAACGTATCCATTCCTAACCTTTGCAATGAAAGTATACCTATTACATGCCGTGGGAATTAAACACACCAGAACCGTATCCTATAAGTCATTTTTGGCTGGAAGAATTTGTTGACACACCTCTCATTTCGAGTTAAGAGTTTGGGTAGTGTGATGTACTCAGAGAATTCATGATCAAGAGTGTTTAAACCCCATAACCGAGGCCTCCATATGTTTTCTTTGATCACACAGGTTCTCTACTTGTTTTTTCTTTTTTATGGTGTCTGCTCAAGTTATCCCTCTTACCACTATCATCTAAACCCACAGTTGGCTCGAGTCACCCTTGCTACAGTCTGTTCAAGCCCGTAATGGCCCCTTTAGTCCAAGTAGAGACAAATGGATCTCAAACATTGTTTCTTTATGATGATGTGAGTGAGGATCTAAAGAGCCAGGGTTGGGATATGTTTATTGAGAAGTTCCAAGGGTATAACTTGCAAGTGGCAAAAGAAATTTCCCTTACATTTGATGGATACAGAGCAAATGTGGGTTACATTTAGTTGGAGATCACCGAATATTTTCTAAGTGAAGCAACAGAGCTCCCTCTCACTGGTCAAAAGTGGTTTAAAAATTTGAAATTGGATGAAGTACCCTGGAGTCTTTTCTTCACCTCCAGAAACATAGACTGTTGTGACAAAGGTATTCTGGTCGCCCTACTCAAGGCTAGATGGCATGGTCTGTTAGCAGTTTTAAAACAATTTATCACCTTTGAAGGTCATTATGGCCTAGTCTTCCTTTACCATGTGTGATTGCTCATGCATTTTATTGGCTTCCATCTAAATATGTCGTTTTACCTACTAAGAAGTTTGTATAAAATGTTGAAGAGATACAAGAAGTAGAATCTAGATTCTAGCCTCTTTCACCATGGTTTGACTAAATTACTTTTGGTTTATCGTTTAAAAACCCTGGATGATGATTGGGATGGGTTTCTAGCTCGAAATGGTTTTGTTACAAAAAATCTTATAGAAACCACTGTGGTGGATAAACCTATGATAGAAAAACCTTTTGATCTCTCAAGTCACAAGCCAGATTTCTTGGATGAAAACCCTCATGAACGGGCATTACGCAACTAACTTTTATGTGGAAAACAGAGTGTTAGTTCTAAGTTTATTAAAACTCTTTTGCATGAACCAATTATCTGCCCTAACCCTACTATAAAATCCGACAGTAAAAACCCTCGCAAACAGTCAAAGACAAATCAAGCAATGTTAGGGTTTTTTAATAAGAGGGTTGTTCGACTCACTTCAACGAGTTTGTGTAATAGATCCAAGCCTCATGTGAGCTCGGTCGATTCAATCGAGATCCATGAGGATTCTAACTCTGATATTGAAAGGTTTCTAACACAATAAGATCTGAATTGTTGCAAATCGAACCAACCATTCGATTATGTCAATAATGTTCCACCATGTCTAAAATATAGTAAGGGTTTTACAGACATTAAACTCATTCAAAGGTCGATAGTGGATACCATTGATGTTTTAGCACACAATTATAGGCTTCCTCAAAATATTTCCCCTGATGTGCATTGTGAAGTTTGTTTGCATTGGATAAGGAAGTACTATACAAACATCCCCATTCGCCAATAAAAGATCAAAGCTCTCATGAATCTCAATGAATCGTTGGAAAACAAAAATCGTGAACTCAAGGCCAATGAACAAAGGCAAGCAAAGCGCTTATAAACAATGCTAACAATGTAAAGGCCGTGATAAATTCTGAGATATCGTGATCCAATTTTTGTTATTAGTTAAATGAACAGGGTGTATCTAATTGTTGATATTATGGGATGGAGGATGCTCAACTTAGTGTAGTAGATATATCTTTTGCTTATTTTGTAAATAGGAGAGAACTTTTATAAATTTTGAAGATATAATTTGATCAAGTGGCTCTAAGCCCTCTATATTTGTAATTTTTAGATCTTTTTGAGATCTGATCCTATCTTGGAAGATAGGAAGTTTAGTTTTCATAAA
>CBVK0103027690.1:0-11164 GCA_900067695.1 Picea abies | reverse complement strand
CATTGGTCAAAAGTGGTTTAAAAATTTGAAATTGGATGGATTACCCTGGAGCCTTTTCGTCACCTCTAGAAAGATTGACTGTTGTGAAAAAGGTATTCCAGTCTCCCTACTCAAGGTTATATGGCATGGTATGTTAGCAGTTTTAAAAAAAATTATTACCTGTGATGGTTGTTATGGCTTGATCTTCCTTTACCATGTGCGGTCGCACATGCATTTTATTGGCTTCCATATAAATATTCATTTTTACTTGCTAATAATTTTTACTTGCTAAGAAATAAATTACTATTGGTTCATCATTTGAAAACCCTAGGTGATGATTGGGATGGGTTTCTAGCTCAAAATGGTTTTGTTGCAGAATTTGTTGTAGAAACCCATGTGGTGGATAAACCTATGATAGAAAAACCTCTTGATCTCTTAAATGGAAAGCCATATTTCTTGGATGAAAAACCTCGTGAAGGGGCTTTACCTGATCAGATTTTATGTGGACAACATAATGCTAGTTCTGAGTTTATTAAAACTCCTGTGCATGAACCGATTGCCTACCCTAACCCTACTATAAAATCCAACAGTAAAAACCTGCACAAACAGTCAAAGAAGAATCAAGCAATGTTAGGGTTTCATAATAAGAGGGCTGGTCAAATCATTTCAAGGAGTTTGCATAATAGATCCAAGCCTTATGTGAGCTCGATTGATTCGATCAAGATCCATGAGGATTCTGACTCCGATATTGAAAGGTTTCTAGCACATGAAGATTCAATTTGTTGCAAACCAGACCAACCATTCGATTATGTTGATAATCTCCCACCGTGTCTAAAATATAGCATGGGGTTTATAGGCATTAAGCTCGGTCAAAGGCCAACAGTGGGTGGCGTGGATGTTTTAGCACACAATTACACACTTCCTCAAAATATTTCCCTTGCTTTGCATTGTGAAATTTGTTTGCATTGGATAGGGTAGTACTATATAGACATCCCCGTTCTCTAAGAAAAGATCAAATCTCTCATGACTCTTAATGAATCGTTCACAAATGAAAACCATGAAATCAAGGCCAATGCACAGAGGCAAGCGAAGCATCTGAAAAGGACATACAATATTGTTATAAAAAACACTAACAGTGTAAAGGCTGTGATAAATTCTGAGATATTGTGATCCAATTTTTGTTATCAATTAAATGGTAAGATTGATTTTTGTTATAGTCATGCTTTATTTTTTGTTTCTTTAATCAATTTAGATCGGTTTGGATTTCTGTTGCCAATAATAAGACTGGCTACAAAATCAAGAGATTCTGTAGCCAAGTCATTTTTTTCATATAAATTTAGAAATTGTTAGTTAATGAAATGTTTAACTTGCTCTCATTAAGTTTTTTTAGGACAGGGTGTATCTGATTGTTGATCTTATGGGATGGAGTATCCTCAACTTAGTGGATTAGATATCTCTTTTAGCTTATTTTGTAAATAGGAGAGAACTTTCATAAATTTTGGAGATATAATTTGATCATGAGTGGATCTGAGCCCTCTATATTTGTAATTTTTATATCTTTTTGAGATCTGATTCTATCTTAGAAGATAGGAAGTTTGGTTTTCATAAACTCTTTAAACACTCTATATTTTGTAAAGGAAATCATCTTGGCCTAGGGAAGAAGATGGATGAGTGATATAAATTTAGAAATTGTTAGTTAATGAAATGTTTAACTTGCTCTCATTAAGTTTTTTTAGGACAGGGTGTATCTGATTGTTGATCTTATGGGATGGAGTATCCTCAACTTAGTGGATTAGATATCTCTTTTAGCTTATTTTGTAAATAGGAGAGAACTTTCATAAATTTTGGAGATATAATTTGATCATGAGTGGATCTGAGCCCTCTATATTTGTAATTTTTATATCTTTTTGAGATCTGATCCTATCTTAGAAGATAGGAAGTTTGGTTTTCATAAACTCTTTAAACACTCTATATTTTGTAAAGGAAATCATCTTGGCCTAGGGAAGAAGATGGATGAGTGATTCCAAGACTTAATGAAACAACATATATGCATTTTGGCTTTAGCCTTCTGTAAATGATGTTTTCATTTATGTTTTATTAATCTTGATATACTAATAGGTCTGATAGATTTAGACTTAATGATATATTGTGTGTGGGATACATATATTATAAACATCATTTGATGCTCTAGATATAAATACTGTGATCATATCTCCAATTCAAATGATAGGATTTATCTTTGAATTTTAATTGAATGATGAAATGGAATAAGTTACACTCAGATTTATCATGCTATAATTATGTGCAATTATAAGATCACATGGTTCAATTTATGTTTCCTCCTCTGTCATTAAACCCCAACTATCAATACATGTTTTGAATTTATTTAAAACATTCATAAAGTCCATTTCAATTTTTTCTCTTGGGCGTGGCAGTCGAATATTATTCACTCATACAGATGCTTGGATACATCTCACAAACTAACAACAAGTTAGCTCCTTTGTTTTCTCAATTCTGTCATTTAGATATTAAGGAAACCAAAATGTTTGGTTCAGCTTTCGACTCCTTGCACGTCTGCGTTTCATAGTTTATTCAATTCAATATTAGTTAGATAAGTAAAGGAAAACAGAAAAGATTTAAATGTGCTTTCTTTATCTACTTCTTAAAATAAATTATTTTTCGCATTTGGTTTCGTTATTTTTGCTCGTCAACAAATGGCACTAGAAGGAGGGCTTGAATACAATTGATGGCACGTGGAAGTTGAAAAACTCCACCCCCACACACTCGCTCCCCTGTAGTAACACGTAGTCACTCAGACAACAACGTTACTTTTGAAACATCAACTACCTCGAACGAAAATCTTGAGATTCCCATTGAGCCAGTAACACCAAACCCTCAAGGGGCCGACGTACAAGAAATTGTTTCTCAGTCACTCTTAAGGACTCACAGTGCTTTGGATCGTATCAAACAACCTGGTAGGCCTATCAATCAACCTTTAGATTTCTTGGATATCTGAGAGAAAATTGAAGGCACTGGTCTTCGCTTATATTCTTTAGGAGACAATACTACATATCCTGATAAATACACCTACTCTTGGAGTCGAGGGATCTGATATTCCACCTTCACCACCTCATTCATATCCATCCTTTTCTGGAGGAGAATCTTCTGACAAAGGCAGTTCCTCGTCTAAACCATCTCAGCCTTCAACACCACCTACACCCATGGAAAACCAAAACAATCCAGCCAAGCCCTAGCTTGATCAAGATGTTGTGGCTGTACCTGGACCCCAACACCCATTGCCAAAACACTCGGAGAAATGGTTACCTAAATTTGATCTAGATTCTAAGCAATTTGCTGAAGATCACATAAAGAAATTCATGTTGGCCATTAGACTCCGAAGTGTAGAGCATGAAGATGTAGTATGTAGACTCTTTCCTTATACGTTTGAGGGCAATGCCTCTACATGGTATTTCTCCCAGCAACCCCAGACCGTTGTCTCTTGGGACAAATTCGAAACCTGTTTCTTAGAGAAGTTTGGAGACGATAAAACCCCTGAAGTCTTGGTAATGGAATTCTCCAGCCTAAAAATGAACCCTAAGGAGAAAGTAAAAGATTTTAACCAAAGATTCCTTACGTTAAAGAATCGAATTCCCACAGATTCAATGCCTGTAGAAAGTCTAATTGTCGCATATTACACCAAAGCCATGCTTAATAATGTAGAAATTTGGGTTAAAAGGTCTAAAAAGTCTATATTACTGGATGCCTTCGAGGAGGCAAGCCAAATTAAAAAGGACATATTAAGTTTGAAAGACAATCTCAATAGTGAAGTTGAAACAACTTCATCCTCTAAAAAGAAAACCGAAATCCTTGCAAGGCCTCCCCAAGCCAAAAGCCAACCAAAAACTCTAGACTTAGAAAGTTTGCAAAAGGTTGTCCAAAGATTATCGAATCAAGTCATAGACTTCAAGAGATTGGCTGAAGAAGCATCCTCAAGCAAAGGAAGTTTTAAACTTCATTTTAAAAAACCTTTTCCCCCCAACCGGCCAAATCCTGCCCCTGAAGGTCTTAATTTTGAAAGTTTACAATACGCTTTGCAAACTATCCTTGAAGCACATGATAACTCCGCCCCTCCTAAATGTTTCGAAGACCTAGTTGAGGAAGAATTAGTTGAAGAAGAGGAGTCATCTCCCAATATCTTTGGACATTTTTCTGACAGTATATTTCAAGCAAACTTTGAAACTGTTCACCCTTAGAACACGAGAAGCAAAGCACAGACCAAACCGTCTTCCGAAATGAGTAATAATGTGCCTTCAAAACAATCAAAACAAGTTGAAATAAAACAGAGTTTAGCAGCCCCAGTTTTAGAATATGACTTGATTGAAGATCTAAAGAAATTGCGGGCTAATATTTTTGTTTTCGAACTTTTGAAATTTCCTCTTATTTTGTAGAAAATGCTTCAGAACATCGCAGAAAATAGTAAGAACGACGATCTTAACAACAAGAAAACTGTAGAAATCAGTTCTAAAACAACCCAAAAGATCCCTACTAAAACAACATTTGAACCCCGAGATAAAAGGGATCTGACTGAAAAAACTGTATCAAATGCAGATAAAATTGTTTCAGAGACAACAACTAAAAATCAACAGAATTCTGTTGTTAATACACGTAAAAATGTCCCACCTTTCTTATTAACTTTTAAAAAAATTCATAGAAATGTACATAATTGCATGGTGGATTCTGGCGCATCATCGAATGTGATGCGTTTATCTGTTTGCCAAAAAATTAACGCAGAAGTTCAGCCTTCTAGTCTTAAAATCATTCAGCTTGATCGCACGAACGTTAAGGTAATCAATGAACTGACGAATGTTCTGGTTAGGTTATATTCTAATCATAAGGTTCGCCAAATTATTGACATCATTGTTGTTGATATCCCTCAAGTCTATGGTCTGTTCTTGAGCAGGGATTGGTCCGAGCAGCTTCATGGGTACTTTGACCCAGATTGGTCTCATTTGTCGTTACCGGAAAATGGGTAGCCAAACAAAATTAGGATAAACTGTGAACGTTATCTGAAGCATACCGTGACAGATTTGAATGACCCAAATGAACCTTTTACCACATCTACTAATTCACTTGAAATGCAGGGAATGAACACTTTCTTTGTTAACTTTATGGCTGAAACTTCCCCCACCATCGATCCAGAGCAACAATCAGAGCTCATGGCCTGTACTCAGTCAACAACTTTGCCAAATGTGCCAAACACTGTCGACGAAGCTCAGATATGGTCACTTTACTTCGATGGATCCAAATCCAAAGAAGGAGCTAGTGCAGGATGTGTACTCATCGACCCAAGAAGTAATAAAACTTTCATTGCCTATCGATTAGAGTTCGAATGCACTAATAACACTGACGAATACAAAGCACTTCTACAAGGGCTTAAGAAAGCTTTGGATATGGATGTTAAAAATTTATTAGTGTTCGGTGATTCAAAGATAGTGGTCAGATAGGTAAGAAACTCCATACACTGTTTGTCACCGCATCTAAGAAGTTACCAAACCGAGGTATGGAGTTTGATACAATTTTTTTTAGCATTTAACATCAATTCCATTCCTGGATTAAGTAATTCTGAGGCTGACCTATTGGCTAATGTCGCTTCTAAAATTTTGCCCGCAAAAGGCCTCTCCCCGAATGCATTTTCGATTGAATTATTGTTCAGGCCATCGGTGCCAGACAACATCACCAATTGGAGAGTTTTCGATGATGATCAACAAATCATCAACTTCTTGCATATGGAGGACACTTTCCAAGGTGCGATCATCGATGAAGGCATTCACGATGAAAACCTTCGCAACTTCAAGGTAATATAAGATCCTAGATCTCCTGAATCAACATCTGATCTGCTAAACTCTATTCCCAGATCCGTTGTAAGACTAGAGAAGTTTTATGAATTGTATGATAAATTTAGAGGGTCGGTAAATTGTAAAACGAACAGTTCTTCCTTGACTTATGAGACAATAAATTTAGGGACTAAGGATAATCTTCAAAATATCAATTTGGGAACAGGATGTTCCGAGCAAGAACGATCTGCTTTTATCAAACTGTTTAAATAATTTAAAGACATTTTCACTTGGACATATGATGATTTAAAAACATTTGATCCTAATATAATACGACATATCATCCCCAAGAAACCATAAACTCAGCCTTTTCAACAAAAATTAAGAAAAATGCACCCCAAATTGGAACCCACGGTCAAGAAAGAATTGAATAAATTACTAAATGCAAAGATAATATTTCCTATGAGGCACACACAATGGGTGTCTAATCTAGTTCCTGTAAGGAAGAAAAGTGGTGAAATTCGACTCTATGTTGTCGATTTCCGTAATTTAAACCGAGCATCCGATAAAAACAATTATTTCATTCCTCCAATGGAACAAATTCTTCAGCAGGCGTCTGGTTCCAAACGACTGTTACTGCTAGATGGTTTTTCAGGATACAACCAGGTCCTCATGTCTCCACCAGACTAGTTAAAAACCACTTTTCGTACCCCCTGGAGCACTTATGCCTATAGGAAGATGCCTTTTGGACTTATAAATGCTGGGGTCACTTTCCAAAGAGTAATGGACATTGTTTTTCGTGGCCTTCTATATCAATCAGTAATGGTCTATCTTGATGATGTAACCATTTTTTCTAAAAACAAGAAGGATCACTTGCCTCACCTTAGGGTTGTCCTAGAACGATGCTGCAAGTATGGCATATCTCTCAACCCTAAGAAATCAGTCTTTGCAATTGAGCAAGGCAAATTACTTGGGTTCATATTGTCCAAATATGGAATGATTATCGATCTTGAAAGGACTCAAGATATTGCTAAACTCTCCCCTCCCTCTTCCAAGAAAGCCATGCAGTCTTTTTTAGGAAAGATTTACTTTGTCAAAAGGTTTGTCCCAAGTTTCTCAGAAATGGTAAGGCCATTGAAAAATCTAATTAAAAAGGATGTTCAGTATCATTGGGGACCACAGGAAAATCAAGCCTTCGATTCCATCAAAAAAGTGATAATCGAAGCTCCTTCCTTGATGAGTCCTGATTTCTCGCAAGATTTCACTCTTTACACTTTCGCCTCCGACCGATTTTACGCTGCTATGTTAACCCAAAAGAATACTGAAAGTAATGAAATACCTATTGCCTTCATGAGCTCAGCTTTCAAAGGAGCAGAGCTTAACTACCCAGTTGTAGATCAACAAACTTATGTTGTTTTTAAAGCAGTGAAACACTTCCGATCATATTTGTTGAAATCCATAACTAAAGTCATTGTTCCTTTTCCTACTGTCAGAAATTTTTTATTACAAAAGGAATTGGGTGAAAAATGGGCAAACTGGATGACATCGTTACAAGAATATTACCTTGAAATAACTCCTGCACAAATTGTTAGAGGTTAGGGCCTATGTAATCTAGTTGTTGATTCAGTTAAAGAACAAGAAAGTCAAATCAATTCCTTAACTGTAAATGAGCATGACAGAAGACAAACCAATTGTTCACAAGTTGTTGTTAATTCTTGGTTTGATGATATTAAGTTTTATTTAACATATAGTTATGCTCCTCGCCATCTTGACCCAAAAACGAGAAGAGCATTAAGACTAAAATCTACACCTTTTCAGTTGATAAACGACGTATTATTCTGAAAGAATTTTGGTAGTGTTCTCATGCGTTGTTTGGAAAGAGACAAAGCAAAGAAAGTATTATTTGAACTTCATGCAGGTGAAGCTGGTGGGCACTTCGGTGGAGACACCATTGCTCACAAAGTATTAAGAGTTGGGTACTATTGGCCCACATTGTTCAAAGATATCCATACATTATGTCGTAAATGTATAATCTGCCAAAAGGCTGCTGGACGAGTAAAAAAGACAACATTTCTTTTGCAGCTTGTTTCGGTGGATTCACCTTTTCAGTAATGGTGTCTTGACATCATAGGGCCAATTAACCCCACTTCTTCACAGCAGCATAAATACATCATTACAACAATGGATTATTTTACCAGATGGTTTGAGGCTGCACTGTTGAAAGTAGTAAACACTAATCAGGTAATATTTGTCCTTGACACAAATATCATTACTAGATTCGGCATTCCCAAATGTTTGGTCTTTGATAATGCTTCGTACTTTTCATCCCTCGATATGAGTGTTTTTTCTTTAGAGAAAGACATCAAACTGAAGTATTCTGCCAACTATTACCCCCAAGGAAATGGCCCAGCAGAATCAACGAATAAAAATTTGATAAAAATCATCAAGATGACAGTTTCTGAAAACCACAAAAATTGGCACAATGCGCTTTTTAATGCACTCTAGGCTGATAGGGTGACACCAAAAACCTCTATTGGTAACTCCCCTTTCTTTCTTGTCTATGGAAGAGAAGCAATCCCCCCTCCTCATGTTATGCTTCCCTCTCTGCAATTATTGCAGAAAGTTCAAGAAGAGGAATGCCCTCCTCTTGAAAGTTGAATTAATGCCTTGTTGAAACTAGAAGAAGTAAGAACACAAGCAAAGGAGAGGCTGGATCAACATCAACAGATTGTGAAAAGTTGGTTTGATTCAAACTCTTCTTCGGATAGAAACTTCAAGGTAGGAGATTTGGTTCTCAAATGGGATAAACCTCATGAAGGAAAAGGGGAACACACCAAGTTCTAGAACTTGTGGTTGGGGCCTTTCATAAGCGCTGAAAAACTAGGTTCCAGCTCTTTCCGTCTACACAGTTTGGAGGGACAGCCAGACACCTTCCCAGTGAATGGACAAGCTCTCAAAAGGTATTTTTCTTCATAATTCCAGATCCACCTTTTGTACATATTTTTCTGTTTTGATTTACTTTTGTTTTCTGATTTTGGTTCTTTTCATTTCACTTATTTTCGTTTTTTTCTGGTTAAACTTATGTCTGTGTCACCTTTTAGTTCAAAAAGGGAAACCATAATGCATCATTATGAAGCAACAATCAAGGTATTTTCGAAGCATCAATACTGTGAATTGTTGAAACACATACTAGCTAAAGAAACTTTATGTATGAAGCAGGTTTCCTGGTTTCACTTTATAATTATGAGCAAACAGGACCATCATTAAAGCTCTTTACACTGTCCATGTTTTTAAAGAAAGCAACTCAAGTATGCCTTCTTGTCCTCGAAAAAATTAGTTTCATCCGAAAACTAATTTCAGATCATAATGAAGGTTATCAGGCGAAAAATTAAAGGCTGGAAAATATCAAGTGTTCTGAAAACTGAAATTTTCAGCATCACCCCGCTCTTCTGAATATCATTAGATTTATGTCAAATTGTAAATAATTTCTAGAGAGTTGTGGGAAGTGTCTGTAAACCCTCCGAGATACTGAGCAAGTCTGCTAGCAGTGGGTAAATGCATGCATGATGCCAAGACAACTTCGTCGGGGTACTGAACAAGCTTGCTGGTAGCGAAGCAATGTCAGGTTCCAGAAAATTATCAGGTATAAATTTTGATATTGGTCATAAGTTCCCTTCATTTTGTATTGAAAATTCTTGGACAGGGTAGAGGCGTCAGAGTGGGTTAATTGACATCCTTGTCGAGGCTATGAATGCCTTTTGGCAGCAGCAGTGGCCTTGTCAACAGTATCGGAGCCATTGGCTTGAATATCGTTGCTCTCATAATTAAAATTTGTCATCGGATTTCGTTTGAACAAAAAGACATCTGAAGTTGGACCGTGTGATGATTGTTGGAATTTGATTGAGATGCTTGTTTTCCTTCAAACTGTTCTTTGATCTTCAATCTTTCTAATCAATCCTAACATGAACTCATTGGTGATGCAGAGATAACTGCTTCCCCCAGTAAGTCACCACTGTTGGCAGCTCTACAATTTTTTGCTATTTTGAACGACAAACAACACTTCCTGTAGCTTCCTACACCTCATCCCGTAAATACTACCATTTGGGGGTGATTATTTGGTTAGAAAAAGGATGTTTGATTATTCTTGTTTTATTTTTATCTTGAGTTTTCATGCTTGATTCATGACTAAAAGAAAAAATCAAGCATTAAAACTTAATTTTGCATTTTAACCCTATCCAAATGTTTGGTTTTAAAAGGTTCAATGTGCTTACATTTGCCTCATGTCTCTTACTTGAATGATTTTTCTTTTCTGAAGCTTATCAAATATCGGTGAAATACTTATGTTGATTTTCTTTTGGACTATAAGCTTATCTATTTGGATCCTTTCTAAATAAACTATTATACCAAAATCGATTTGCATTTGGATTGTAAAAACGTACCCATTCCTAACCTTTGCAAATTGATTATACCCATTACATGACGTGGGAATTAAACACACCAGAACCGTATCTTGTACTTTGTTTTGGCTGGCAGAATGAGTTGACAGGCCTCTCATTTCGGGTTAAGAGTTTGTGTAGTGTGATGTACTCAGAGCGTTCATTACCAGGAGTGTTCAAACCCCATAACCGAGACCTCCAGGTATATGCTATGATCGCACAAGTTCTCAGCTTATTTTATTTTCATGGTATCTACTCAGACTTATCCCTCTTACCACTACCATCTGAACCCACAGTTAATTTGAATCACCCTTGTTACAGTCAGTTCGAACCCATAATGTCACATGTCATTCGAGTAGAACCGAATGGCCCTCAAGCTTTGTTGCTTCATGATGATGCGAGTGAGGATCTGAAAAACCAGGGTTGGGATATGTTTATTAAGAAGTTCCAAGGGTATAACCTGCAAGTGGCCAAAGAATTCACCTTAACGTTTGATGGATACAGAGCAAAGGTTGGTGATATTCAGTTGGAGGTCACCAAAGATTTTTTGAGTGAAGCAACAGGGCTCCCTCTCACTGGTCAGAAGTGGTTCAAGAATTTGAAATTTGACGAAGTACCCTAGAGTCTTTTCGTTACCTCTAGAAAGATTGACTGTTGTGACAAAGGTATTCCGATCTCCCTGCTAAATGTTAGATGGCACGGTCTGCTAATAATTTTAAAACAATTTATTACTTGTGAAGGCCGTTGTGGCCTGGTTTTCCTTTACCATGTGCGATTGCTCATGCATTTTATTGGCTTCCATTTAAACGTGTAGTTTTACTTTCTAGGGAGTCTGTACAAAATGTCGAAGAGATACAAGAAGTAGAGCCTCGACTCTAGCCTCTTTCACCATGGTTTAATTAAAATGTTGTTGGT
>CBVK0103027682.1:0-14509 GCA_900067695.1 Picea abies | reverse complement strand
AGACTTACTGCTACTTCAGGACCAGGCTGGTGGGATGGACGTTGTTGTTGCTGATAGGTGGGTTGCACTGAAGAAAAGATGGGCCCTTAAGGGCCATGCTCAAGTCATCTGGCTCTCGACACTCCATGTCTAGGACCTGTGGACCTCGAGACATGATCTCCTTAGTTGTCCCTAGGATAGGGGATAACAGGTTGAACGTACAATTCCTATGAGCTGGAAACAAACAATCTTCCTTATGCAAATAATGTAAATGTATTGATCTAGTGCATTGGCACGTGTAACCTTATCCACCATGAAAAGAAAGTCCAGTTGAATGTCTAATTCGAGTTGCCTAACTCAAGTTGTAAATGTCAAGTTGCATGCATGTCGAGTTGCATGCATGTCAAGTTGCATGTCAGAGTTGCATGCATGTCATGTTGCATGTTGCATGTCGAGTTGCACGTCGAGTTGCATGTTGCATGTCGAGTTGCATGTTGGTATGTCGACTTGTCATGCCATGCAAAGCCAAGTCTCAAGGGTGAGTTATCATACAAAGTCTAGTCACAAGTCAAGTTACAATTCGAGTTGACTTGTGTCTAAAGGCAAGTTGTAAACACATGCACTCTCTCCCTAATTCGAGTTCACTCTCTTGCACCTTTATATACAGAGTTTGACCCCTCTTCCTCATTCACTTGTAATGCAGCACAGGAGTGAAGGGAAGGAGTGTTTGCAGGTGAACAAGAGAGGGAAGCCTACGAGTCTAGCACTGCTGTCTACACAGTGAGTAAAGGACAGCGAATTGTTTTATTGTTTGCTGGTCACACAGTCAGGTTTATAACAGCAGTAAAGGGACAGCAAAGTTTTGTATTAATGCCGGTTTATAACAGAAGTAAAAGGGACAGCAAAGTTTTGTATTAATGCTGGTTTATAATAGCAGTAAAAGGGACAACAAATTTTTGTATTAGTGCTGGTTTATAACAGCAGTAAAGGACAGCGAAGCTTTTCCATTGTTTGTTGGTCATACAGTCAGGTATTTTCATGGTGGTTTATTGTACATGATCTTACATTTTACTTGCAATAAAATAAGATTGTTTGCTGGGGGTTTTCTCCCTGTAAAGGTTTTCCCCAGGGTATATGTGTTGATATGCATGTGGATCTACATGGTTATTGCTATTCAGTTATGATTCTCTTTTGTTGAAATGTATTACACTGGAATCAATATGTTGAAGAAATTAAAGAAATAATCTGCATATTAAATCAAGCTCAATAATTTAACATCAAGGATGCTAGAAGAAAGGGAGAATTGAAGGGAATCAAAGTGGCAAATTTGGTCCATCTCACACATCTACTTTTTGTGGCTGACATCATGAATTTATCATATCTCTGCTAGGGAGTTGAAAAAGTTCAAGGAACTTCTGGATATTTATTGCAAGGCTACAGGAATGGTGTTCAATATGAACAAGTCTATATTGTGTTTCAATGAGCTAGCTGAGGAGGTTAAAGTGCAGGGAAAATCCATCGTTCCTATGAATTTTCGCAAATTAGATCAAGGAATCAAGTACTTGGGCTTCCTTTGAAAACCAAATGACTATCATTTTGATTATTGGTTACGGTTGTATAACAAAATTGAAGAAATAATTTAGGTATGGTGTAATTGTTGGTTGTCCCGTGGAGGAAGATTAAAATTGGTCCAATCTGTATTGGAGAGAGTTCTAATGTATTGGTTGTCTTTAGCACTAGTACATAAAGAAATTCTAACTAAAATTGAGATGAAGTGCTTTAGTTTCTTATGGACAGACAAAAGAGCAAAGGAAGGAATCCCACTAGTTAAGTGGAACAAGTTAGCTATGCCAAAAGAAGCTGGGGGAGGGGTTTAAAAAATATTCACCACTTTGGTTTAGCAAAGCTAAAAGTCTGTGGAGGCTAGTTTATAATGATGGGCTATGGGTTTGAGTTATGAAAGCTAAATATTTAAGAGATGAGTCCATGGAAGATTGGTTTAGAAAGGAAAGAAAGCATGCTCAAGACGCTTCCATTACATAGAGAGCTTTGGTGAAAGTCTTCCCATTCATGGGCAACTAGGTTGCTTGGAAAATTGGGAATGAAGGAAAAAATTAGAATTGGGGAGGATCCAAGGATAGGGGTAAAAGGAAATTTCAAACTCTCTGAGGCTTTGTTGGTAGAGCTTCATGCACAAGGTATTTATTATCTTCAAGAGGCAGCATCTCCTTTGGTAAGATATGCCCGGTCATGGGGTTGGGTCCCAACAGACAATTTGAGTCTTCAAGGTGAGCTAGCAGAAGAGTGGGATAAATATGTGGATATGTTAAAACATAGTGCAATTAAACTTTCAGAGGAAGAAGACCAACTCAAATGGTCTTGAAACAAGGGCACATAGGTTTACACCGTTAAGTTGGGTTATTAATTTAAAGTAATGGAGGAAATGGTGTAGGAAAGAGTTTGGTGGTGGAGAGTTGTATGGAAGTTGTACTGCCCCTTGAAAAGTATCTTATGTGGTTGGTGCTAGCTATCAAATTTTTAACCTGGGACAATGGATAAAAGAGAAACTGGGTTGGGCCAGGTTGGTGTATCATGTGTAAAAGAAATGCAGAACTGGTGGATCACCTGTTTGTATCCTGTCCCTTCTCCAAATCTGTTTGTCTTAAGGTTTCACAAGGTGGAGGTGGTAGGTCAAAATGGGATAAGGGTACATTGGTTGATTTCTTTTTGGACAAAGCTATAGCAACTTTCCAGGCTCTCCCTTGTTTGTTTATTTATAGTATTTTGACAGCAAGAAATTTAATGGCCTTTCAGGACAAGGAAATCACCCTAGCAGTTGTAGCACACAAGATTAGGTTGGTGATGGATTTAAACAAAAGAAGCCCAAAAGAAAATCCCACCGGATGTTTTCTATGGCCTTGTATTGATCAAGGAAAACCCTAGGTTTTTTTCAATGGAGCATGGCAAGGGGCTCCAGTAAATTGTGGAGTAGGGGCACTTCTTTTTTTGGACACGTCTCATTTCTTGTTGCTAAAATATGTTGCTAGACAAGGAAGAAACAACCGTGTTGAATTATATGCTCTCTGGATTTTGTTGAAAGCAACATAAGAGATAAGGATAACTCAATTACAAGTTTTCGAAGATTCAAAACTCATTATAGATTGTGCTAATCATCTGCAATGTTCCACCAAGACTCAGGGACGGGGGTACGCGGGTGCGGGGAGACGCACAAGGGGGATGTGTGGAAGTACCCCCAAAGGGGACGTGGGGAAACGTCCCCCCTGGAGTCCCCCCATCCCGGGGACGTGAGGGACGCATCCTCGTGGAACACTGATCATCTGTGCATCATTGAAAATCTGTTCTGTCCCATATTGAACCAAGTTTAGGAGGTAAAAGTTTCATTTAAAAATATATCCTTTCATCATATTCATCAAGAGTTCAATACAAAAGCGAACAGTTTGTCTGAAAATGCTTTGTTGATGCAAGAGGGTACCTCAATTTAACAAGAATTTAGAGGAACTCTAATTTCAGCTTTCAAGAAATCTTTTTATTGTTGATTATTGATATGATAATACAACTGGCAACAATTTGGAGGTGGTCTTTAGACCCTGGTCATAGTTTATGTTCGTACAGTTTATAAGTTTCTAATTTTGATGTAAATTTATGTTATAAAATGAGTATCCTTAAAGATATTGAAGGTACAATGTAATAAGTGAATTTAGACCCTATGCTTTTGAAGGATAGATAACAAAAACAGTTTCTAGGATCCAAAATTTTTTAGTCCATTTTGGACTAGTCGTGTTATTTCAATCTCTAAAATATCAAATATAGCGATTTTTTTTCTTTGGAAAAAGATATGCTCCATGAAAAATAATAAAAAACCGAGCATGTTGATGAAGTTAGATATGTCCAAATCCTATGATAGGCTAAACTACCACTTCATTATCAAAATGTTGGAGGACTTTGGCTTCTCTTCAAATTGGATTAGGTTAATCTTGAACATGGTAAGGTCAATGTTATTTTCTATCCTTGTAAATGGAGCCCTAGACTCCCAACCTTTTGCATCAAGCAAGGGTCTTTGATACGGTGATACTATTTCCTTCTTTACCTTCATCTTGATGGTTGAGGGTCTAAGCAAGAGCTTCGTAAATGCTAAAGATAATCATGTGCTCCAAGGTTTCTCCATGGCCCCAAACTTGGACCCCCTATCACATCTTCAATTTGTTGATGATAACATGCTCAAATCTCTCCTAAACACCTTTCTTCTAGCTTTGAGAGGAAAAATCAATGAGGACAAATCCCATATTTTACTTTTCAATACTAGAAGAGTTGTGCAAAGAAACATTAATAGAGCGTTGGGCTTTTATCAAGGCAGCCTCCACTCTAAATATATGGGCATCCCTCTCTTGGACTCCTTAGGCAAAGGCATCTCTGAGGAACACATTTTTGAAAATCTTAAATCCAAACTCTCGAGCTAGACTTTTGATTATCTTAACCTAGCTAGTCATACCTTCTTCATCAAATCAGTTCTCCAATTGTTCCTATATTTTTCTTTTATGGCCTTCCTACCCCCCTCAAAGTGCTCACATGCCTTACGTTGCTTTGAAGGGATTTACCTTGGGGTGGCCCTATGAGAGATAAGAAATGGCCTTTTGTTGCTTGGCACAAGGTTTGCCTCCTAAAGAAATATGTGGGCCTTGCTATCAGATCCTTATCTGTGATGAATAGGGCCTTAGGAGGGAAAGTAATGTGGGGATAATTGAAATATCAAGAAGCTTTGTGCAGAAAAATATGGTGGGTTAAATATACTTTAAGAATAGGTGAAGAATAGTTAATTAATCTAGACGAAAAGCACTCTTGCAAGTTCCTATATTTGGAACAATGCTAGAAAACATTTGGATCTAGTGCTAAAACATAGCTTTTGGGAGGTTGGTAGGGGAGACACAACACTTTTTTGGGAAGACTCTTGGAAACAACTCCCTTCATTTCAATTGGAGGAAGACTTTTAGCTGATAAAAGAAGCTTTCAACAACCAACACTAGAAGCTAGTAAGATACTCTTGGAAGCATGAGGAGGAAACCAACATCTCTTGGTGAGAGAAAATTGGCCAAAACAAATCCTAGAGGAAGTGTAGCAAAACCTCTAAGACTTAGAAAAAAGGGTACTCTACATATTCTCCAATGGGGTCCTACTGGGAATGGGGATCACTCCATGAAGAAATCATACTTGTTGGCTACCTTGATGAGGAGATTTGAAAGGAAGAGGATTGTATCGTAGACCCCTTTGGGAGCAGAATACAAAATCAAATCTTGATTGTTCTCACTAGTTTTATAATTTGGAATACACTGAAAGAAAGGAACAATAAAGAACTTTAGAACAAAAAAGTGTTCTAAAGAAAATATATGGCAAAGAATAATGGCCAATGTTATAAAGTCAATCAAGGTCAAGGAATTCACTACCCAAGAAGTAAGAAAGGACAAGGAAGTCACTACCCAGAAAGTAAGAATCCTTAATGACTGGCAAGTGGATGTGAACCTCCTCTCCTACCAAAGCCATCTCAATCTTGAAGGGGTTATCTCACCTTAAATGTGGAGTCCTCTCCCTCATGGATGCATCAAACTAAATTTTGACAGTGCTTCTCTACCAAACCGAGGACTTGTGGGGATTGGGGAAATCTTAGGTATGAGAAGGGAGATATCATCTATGCCTTCATTGGATCAAGGGGAAGGGGCATAGATAACTCAACAAAGCTTTGGGAAACAAAAAGGGTTCTATGATTAGAAAACTCAAGGGTTGGAATCATCTCATTGTGAAAGGGGACTTGATGCTTATAATTGACTTAATTAAGAAACTAAGAGACGGTCCTCAACCCAAGAAGGTAACTAATAATTTGAATTTACTACACCCCCTCGAAAACATCTCATCCATGTTTGATAGTATCGAGATCATATCATTATCACATACTAGACGAGAAACAAACAAACTCGTTGATCATTTGGTTGGGCATGGAGTGACGGAACAAGTGACAGATCTTGAATTGGGTTGGGAGGAATTGATTTCTTCGGAATTAGGTGAAACTATCGGTACCTTAGCCAATAGGATTATACAAGGATCATAGACAAAGACCCTCATAAAGTCTTGGATGGGGTGCCATCACATTGACATGTGGAGGATGGAAAAATAAACAGTTTGCATGTGGAAAGTGACAAGGATGGGAGGGAGGATAAAGGGAGAGGCTCCTCTCTCACCCAACATCTTGATGGCTTCTCAACTTGCCATCATGTAGAGCCCTACAACTCTATTTAATGATGATGGTAATGTACATTCAAATGGGACGAACTGGAGGGAATTCAAAGGACTTGAACCAGATAAGAAGCTTAGTATAATCTTTGTTGGAAATGTGGCTCCAATTCTCCAATGCTTTAGAACAAAAAATTGCTTTGAAGCAAAGATATGGCAAAGAATAAAGGCCAATGTTGTAATTCAATCAAGGCCACCAAGTGGTAAGGCATTTTATAAGACAAGTAACTACCTAGGAAGCAAGAATCCTTAATGACTGGCAAGTGGATGTGAACTTCCTCTCCTACCTAATCCATCTCAATCTTGAAGGGGTTATCTCACCTTAAATGTGGATTCCTCTCCCCCATGGATGCATCAAACTAAATTTTGATGGTGCTTCTCTTGGAAATCGAGGACTTATGGGGATTGGGGGAATCTTAGGGATGAGAAGGGAGATATCATCTATGCCTTGGTCGGATCAAGAGGAAGGGACATAGAAAAATCAATAGAGCTTTAGGAAACAAAAATGGTTATATGATTAGAAAACTCAGGGGTTGGAATCATCTCATTGTGAAAGGGGACTTGATGCTTATAATTGACTTAATTAAGAAACTAAGAGATGGTCCTCAACCTAGGAAGGTAACTAATAATTGGAATTTCCTACACCCCCTCGAAAACATCTCACCCATGTTTGATAGTGTCAAGATCATATCCTTATCACATACTAGACGAGAAACAAATAAACTCGTTTATCATTTCGTTGGACTTTGAGCGAGAGAACAAGTGACAAATCTTGAATTGGGTTGGGAGGAATTGATTTCTTCAAAATTAGGTGAAATTGTCACTACCTTAGCCAATAGGATTATACAAGGATTGGAGACAAAGACCCTCATAAAGTCTTGGATGGGGTGCCATCACACCAACGTGTGGAGGATGGAAAAATAGACAAGTTGCATGTGGGAAGTGACAAGGATGGGAGGGAGGATAAAGGGAGAGGCTCCTCTCTCACCCAACATCTTGATGGCTTCTCAACATGTAATCGTGTAGAGTCCTACAACTCAATTTGATGATGATGGTAAGGTACGTTCAAATGGGAAAAATTGGAGGGAATTCGAAGGACTAGCACCAAATAAGAAGCTTAGTATCATCTTTGTTGGAAATGTAGCTCCAATTCTCTATTTGGGAAAGCTAGTGGGCTATTCCTGCCTAGTAGAGATGGGCTCCAATAACACTAAATCTAAGGAAAAGGGTCATTTATTCATGGAAATAATTGGGCCTGTTATCCCCATTTTGTGGATAACTAAGAAGATGATGTCTCGAGGCCCTCAAGTTGCAGATATGGAGTGTCGAGAAACTACATGACCAGCAGTACCCTTTTGCAAAGATGGAAAACCCACTCACCACCACAGATGGTCACAGGTTTACAGATGGCATCCACCACACCAGTTGGCTTCCGAGAAGCAGTGGGCCTTGCTCCATGAGGTACAAGTCAGTATTATGGTGAGCATCATTTCAATATTTGAGCCATTTGATTATGTTGTATCTTAGATTGCTCTAGATTTCATGATTATTATGGTGAGCATCATTTCAATATTTGAGCCATTTGATTATGTTGTATCTTAGATTGCTCTAGATTTCATGATGTGCTTGGACATTATGCCTTTTGCCCTGCTTCACCTTGGTGGTTGACATTGTGCCTTAGTAAGTGGTCTTCTTTGTGAATGGGTTTGCTACTAGGTACTCCCTTAATGAGCCATCATACCTGTTATAAACTTTTTTTTATTTTATGTCTTAGGTGATAAATTGAGTTTTTAGTCTCCTGAGTCATTTAATAAAGTGTGCCCTTCATTGAGTCTAGTCATCAATTTTGAGTCATGTCACATGAGGTTAATAGATGACTAAGTGGTTGTCATAATCATTGTCCTAAGTCATATTCGTCAAAAGATAAGTCATTTGTTTCCTAAGGGTGAGTCATGGGTCATGTAAGTCGGTTTTTGTCCATTATGAGTCATCATTTGTCTCTCAAATCACGATTTGACTTCATGTCTATCGTTATTCTTCATGATTACAAGTTCGTAGCGCATCTGGGTACTTTAGTACTGAAAGCACTTCCAACTCAGCCATTGTTGTCAGTGCAAATCATCATTTCTGCATAGGGCGCGCTACCAACTCAGGGGGAAAGCCCTGTTTTGAACTTCGAAAAGTTCCAAGGTAAATGCTGTATCAAGAAGGCGTTTTCAGAGTTCTGAGATCATCATCAAACCCATGAGGCCATTTCTACAGTTGCAACTCTCCAGCAAAAGGAAGGTTATCAAGGTTTGCTCAAGCAAGCAAGGTTTTTTGTTTTAGATTTTGCTTATAATTCCCTCTATGCAGAAGTGTTTACAAAATGCGCTCTACATATTATGGCTCCAAGAAAAGATCCCATCCCTAGGAAGAGGTTAGGCTCTATGGTCAGATTCGAGCCCACTGAGATCACTATGATCGAGCAAAATCCCAACGACGTGGACTCATTCAAACACATGGGGTGCTGGAGGTTTTGTAATAAACTTGAAGGACATCATCTAGAGGTTTCAAGAGACTTTGTGCAGAACTACAAGAGTGAAAAGAGAAAGGTTGCTCCCTTGGAAATCCACGTGACAGTGGATCTGATTGCAAAAGTAACAGAGATCCCTAGGACTAGGGAACTATGTTTTAAAGCAAAGAGACTTGAAATGGAGGACTGATGCCAAGATATGCTCAGGCCTGAGCCTAGAGGAGATGATTTAGTGAAGGGTGTGCCAAGGAAGTGGCCGATAGAGGAATATGACAAACTTCTCTTCATCATTAAGAGATTTTTCACATTTGAAGGAAGATACAACTGGGTTTTGCAATACCATTTCAAGCTTCTTCTCCATTTCACCGGTAAGAAAGAGATAGACTTACCCTATTTTCTTTTCATGCGCTTGCAAAGGATGATTTCATTTGCACAAAGAAAACATGATAAAATTCAAAAGTCCATTTTCCACCATGCCTTAATAAATCTCATAGTCCTTGAACAGTTGAAAAGGGAAGGGAAGGATTGGCCCACTTTATTATTTGTATAAAATTATCAAGTTGATTTGCCTCCTTCTCCTTCAAAACTCAAAACCCCTAAGAAGAAGACTACAACACCTCCTATTGCTTCCTCCGTCCCATCATCTGAGATACCACAATCTTCTGCCCCCTCTTCTCCCTCATTTGAAGTAGCACAAGATTCTTCCCCCTCTACTCCTACACTTGAAATAGCCCAGCCTTCTGCTTCTACTATTCCCTCTGCATATGAAACACCTCAATCTCCTCAAGACATTATTCCTCAAAGACCCTTACTTGTCCAAGTATACAAAAGAGATAAGAGGAAAGGAAAGGCCCAAGAAGTAGTTGTTGAAAATAAAACATAGCCTCTTGTGGATCACCCCAATGGAAATTGAAGATAATCCTCCAACTATCCAAGCTAGAGTTGATAAACTAGCTCTCAGAAGGTCATCAAGGAGGAATCTTGTTTTATCAGAGGAGTCTCTTCCAAGTAGTGATGTAGTACAACCTAGAGCTAGGTTATCAAGATTTAAATTATCCCCTCTTGAAAAGGAAGCATTGGAAGCCATAGTTTAGTTGAGTGAATCTCCACAATATTCAGCCCCAGAAATAGAGAAAGAACCTAGAGAGAATTGGGCTAAATTGTTCAAAGATGAAGACAGACAACTCAAAGAAGTTTAGGAGAAGAATCAGAGGTTACATCAGTAGAATGTCACACTTGGTAGACAATTTTCAAGCCAAATAGATGAACTTGCAGGGGAATGTAACCAGTTGAAGAAGAACATTAGAAAAACTATGATTCAGAGGAAGCAATTGGTCAATATATACAAACAAAATCTTAGCCTAAGAGAAAAATAGAAAGCTAGAAGAACACTTATATTTGGACAAGAATATGCTTAGCAAGAAGAATTTGGCTATCTTCTTGAAAGACATTAATTCTTCCAGTTCTCCCAAGCATGATGATTGATTCAAAGATTTTTCAATTTCTGTGTGACTACTGACCAATGATGAGTTAATGTTTTAAAGCCTAATGAAAGAATGGAAACTACCTTAAAGAAACATGTATGGGTATGGTTATTGAGATGAAGTTTGAGTAGTCTCAATAGGAGTAATAATTGGCAGTGATATGTGTTTTGTTGATACATGTTCTCAATTTTCAAAAACATTTTTCAATCAATTTTGAAGATTTTGGACAAAACTAGCAGCTACAAGAGTTTGTAGCGCAGACTGTGTTTTCTCCATGCAGTGCGCTACCAACTCGTTATCCTTCTATGTGTAACATTTTTTGTCAAGGTTGACCTGATTTTCAGCGTTCAAAGGATGAATCATGACTCCAAGTGTCAACTAAGATGCAGTGAAGAATTTATACAACCACGAGGTAGCTCAGGAGGAGCTAAAGTTTTGGAATTCGAATGGGATACCTATCCCTTAGAAATAAAATCTCACCCTATCATTGTGCATCAACTTAGATTTGATTTGATAGGTTTCTTTTAGATCCAAATTTTGAGGATCTTAGTCAAGTTTGTAAAGATTATTTAATCCCATCGAGGCATCTTTGTAAAGGGTTCAAGATTGAAGACTCTATTATAGTCTTTTGATGGAAAACCTTGATATATATTTTTGGAATGATAAGTCTCTTTCATTGATATTGCTCAGATCCCTGTCTCTCTTTCTTATTCTGTACTTGTGGTTTGAATTTCATATTCAGTTCTTTGATTATTTAATGATTGATGATTTTCATATTATCTCTGCATTGGTAAACAAAGGATGACAAGCCTTCTGCTGGTTATATTCGACCTTTTACATGTGTTGTCAATATATGTAATGCTGTCGGTATAGTTAGCATTCTTTGTCCACCTAAATTATATAAACCATCTAATCAATAGCTCTTGAAGGCCTTATTCTAGCTAGATATGTTCAAATTGCCTTGTGTGAAGGAATGAGTGTGTGAGTTGTTCATCTTTGATCCAATTTTCAAATACATCATTAAGCATTTTGACTAAGCTACCAGGTTCTCTTGACCTGCAACCTAAAGAGACTCCTGGAGTGATAACAAATTGGCATCGTTGACAGGGAAAGGAGTGTGAAGCAAGATTACCTGGGAGATGAAAAAGTCCCAACTTTGATGATAGACAAATGCTGTGCATCATTAGTTTGGTTTTAATATTCTATCTGGCGACTCTATTGGTAAATTGTGGCTCCTAAGAAGGCACATATACTATTATCATGGCAACAACACCTCAAAATCTTACTAAAATGGAAAGAATTATAGCTTCTAGATATGCCCCTTTGGTATTGCCAAATCCTCTAAATGAAATGCCTACTGGAGACTATCAAAAGTATATGCCAAAATTTTGAGGGGTAGAAGAGGTCACAACTGAAGAAAAAATTGAATTATTTTATAGTTATGCTGATAACTTAAATATCACAGACGAATATGTATGGATGAGAGTGTTTGTGCAAAGCTTAGATGGAGAGGCCAGGAGGTGGTTTAGATAATTAACCCCAGGATCTTTAACAAGTATTGAAGTTTTTGATGATACTTTATTAAAACAATGGGGGGATAAGAAGGATTTTCTTTACTAAATTACAGAGTTTGGGAACTTGAGAAGAGAGAGTGGTCAATCAGTGTCAGACTTCACCAAGAAATTTAATAGGATGTACAACAAGATCCAAGCTGAAATCAAGCCTAATGCTACCTCTCCAAAGATCACATATGCTAATGCTTTTGATGCTGAGTTTTGTCTGCTGTTAAGAGAAAGAAGGTCTGTTAATTAGCTAATATGCATAATGTAGCACTTGAAGTGGAATCTAATATCCTTGCTGCAGAAAAATTGAAAGGTAGAGGAGATAGGAGAAAAAAAAAAGGAGAAACCTCCTCATCAAGTGCTGATCCTAACATTGAAAAGATGGCTAAGATGATTGAATCTTTGAATTCAGAATTGTCCAAGATGAAGCTTGAGAACAAGAAGCCTGCAAAAGGTAGAGAGCCTGATGATTTCATTCCTTAGAATCCAAATCCATATAGAATAAATAATGAGCAACATTAGATTTTACAAAGGAATAGAAATGCAAATGAAGATCAGAATATCAAAGCCCATTTTCAGAACACAATAATGGAGGAGGAGCAACCAAAAGAAGATGATGAGATTTATTGTTTAGGAGAGAAAGGTGATGCTTCTTTCTTGACACAGTCTGCCTATGAAGAAGCTTTGATTAGTCATCAAGCTAATAAAGATTCAAATTTGTCAAACTGATGATCAAAATAGATATAATTTGAGATCTAAATATAGTAATGGTAAGCAAGATGAACAAGATCCTCCCAAGAAAGTTGTTTCCTCTGCAAAACAAAAACCAATCAAAGATCAAGATCAAACCAAGAATCAAGTACTTCTTAAATCTCCCGTGCAAGAGGTAAGAAAACCTGACAAAGTCCCTTTCTCATTTAGCTTTGAATCAGAAATTCAGAAGGTGTAAATCACCCACTCATGGAATTAATGAAGAATGATACCTTCAAACAAACCATCCTCAAATCCCTTGAGTCTAAACCCATGCCAATTGCTGCTAATGTTGTAAAACTCCAAGATTATAAGCCTACTATTGTCCTTAGTCCTGTGAGGAAACCCCTCCACCTTTCTATGTTTCCTTGAACATCCATGATAAAATTATACATAATTGCCTTCTAGATACAGGAGCCTCTCATAACCTCATGCCGCAAGAAGTTATGGATAAGTTGGGTTTAGATATTACCAAGTCTTATCATGATTTATTTTCATTTGTCTGTAGGAAGGTTAAATGTCTTGGTTTGATAAAAGATTTAGAAATTTCTTTATCTCAGTTACCCATGAGAAGCATGGTAATGGACATTGTGGTAGCCGATGTGCCACCCGAATTTGGTATGCTCTTGTCTAGAGCATGGATAAAGAGGCTAGGGGGCACCTTGCAAAATGACCTTTCTTATGCAATTGTCCCATATTTTGGAGGAGAACAAAGGAGATTGTATAGGGAATCTCAATTGGCATATATTATCAGTGATGAGAAGGATCCTACTAATCATCCCATATACTCATTTGACACATGTTTGGGGTCTTGTATACTTCAGATTGATGATTCTCAGTCATCATCATTGCAACTCAGAAAGCCTATTTGCTAATCTTTAGAAGTGGAAATCACTCCTATATGGAGTATTTTCTTTGATGGTGCTTGTTCAAAAGAGTCTACAGGAGTAGGTGTTGTTTTTGTTTCATGCTTCAAAGAAACAATTCATTTGTCCCTCAAATTGGATTTCAAAGTGACAACTAACATAGCATAGTATGAAGCCTTGGTCTTGGGCTTGAACATTGCTAAGGATATGAATATTCAGGGGCTGAAAGTATTTGGAGATGCTGATTTGATAATCCAACAAATCAAAAACACTTTTCAAGCCAAGCATGTCAGGCTAAAGGCATATAGAGATGAGGTATGGAATATCATTAATTCTTTTCTAGCATTCAATATTTCATACATTCCTAGAGCCATGAATCAACTTGTTGATTCATTAGCTATTTTAGCTAGTACCTTCAATCCAACTTTGCCAACAAATCTAAATTATGAAATCCAAGTGAAATGTAGACCCTCCTTGCCAGACAATGTAAAATTTTGGAAAGTGTTTGATGATGATGAGGAATTGGTCATATTTTTGGAAGTTATAGATGAGTTTTCAACTCTCCATATAGATCATGAAAATGAAAATGTTGAAAAAGTAAAAAATCCTAAGTTAAAAAAAAAATTGGACGCCATGATATCATTCAACTTCCCAATAATCAAATCCCAAGAGGATTAGTACCACTTGAGAAACTTTTTTACCAGAATTATGTACCCTTAAAGCTTGATAATATAGAGGAATACCCTGCTTTCTTCTAGTATAACTTAGAAGATGAAAAGTGCCCAAAAACTATAAATCTGTCCACACATTTGACTACAGAACAAAGAGTTAAATATGGCATCCTGATGAAAGAATTTTCAGGCATTTTTTCATGGGAGTACAATGATTTAAAGACCTATTACACTCAAGTGATTGAGCATAAAATCCCTCTGAACAAAGAAGCCACTCCATTCAAGAAAAAACTGAGATCTATTAGTCCTCTTCTTCTACCCATAATGGAAAAAGAAATTAAAAAATTATTGAATGCTCAAATTATCATTCCACTAAGATATT
>CBVK0103027681.1:0-16656 GCA_900067695.1 Picea abies | reverse complement strand
TTTTGATATATTTGGATGATCTAACAATGTTTTCTCACAACCATAAAGAGAATTTTCAACATTTGAAGAAGACATTCTTGAAGTGAAGAAGGTATGGGATTTCATTAAATCCAAAGAAGTCTCAGTTTGCATTAAAATAAGGTAAGATTTTGGGACACATAGTGACTGCTGAAGGAGTAAAGATTGACCCTGGAAGAGTAGAAGCTCTTCAGAGGATATCAATTCCTATATCTAAGAAATACATCCAATCATTTCTTGGAAAGATTAACTTCATTAGGAGATTTATTCCTAATTTTTAAGAATTGATTAAACACATCATTGGCATGCTAAGGAAATATTCAGAAGTTAAATGGAATGATGTAACAAGGGATTATTTTGAAGCTATCAAGAAATCCCTTATGTCATCTCCTACTTTGATCAACCCTGACTATTGTAAAGATTGTTATATCTTTTCATTTTCTTCTAATGACACCATTGAAACAATGTTACTTTAGAGAAATGATTAAGGGCAAGAACAACTAGTGGCTTTGTTTAGAAATACATTAAGAGACACTAAGGTAAAGTATGACCCTATTGAAAAATAAGCTTATGCTTTAATCAAATCACTTAAGGCTTTTAGGATCTATACTTTTCATGCCAAAGTAATAGCTTATGTACCATCTAGCTCAGTCTGAGATGTACTCATTCAACCAGATATAGATGGTAAAAGAGCCAAGTGGATTTCCAAACTCATTGAGTTTGACATTGATATAAAGCCAACTAAATTGATAAAGGGTCAGGGTTTGGCAAAGCTTCTTGCTGAGGAGAATTGTGAGGTGTTGGGAATTAATTTTATTAGCATAAATGCAGAGGATGCACAATCTTAAATTTCTATTGAAAGGTACAGTCATGATCAACCAGTTTCAACAAACTTGTCTTCTTGTGAATGGAACACCAATATAATACATTTTTTGCAGACCCTTGCAGCCCCTCCAAAAATGAATCAAACACCGGTGAGAGCATTAAAAATCAAGGAAATCAAGTTTTGTATTAATGAAAATATGATTTATTGGAAAGACCCCTCTGGGATGTTGTTGAGGTGCCTTGACAAATAAGAATCAGTTCAAGTTATGCAACAGTTTCATAGTAGCAATTGTGGTGGCCATCATTACTAGAAAACTACATCCCACAAGATTTTGAGGGCTGGTTACTATTGGCCATGTTTATTTTCTGATATTTTCTCCTATGTTAAGACATGTGACAAGTGTCAAAGGTTCACTAGAAAACAACAAATGAAATCTCTTCCATTGAAACCCATTGTAGTCACTGGACCATTCCAACAATGGGGGTTGGACTTCATTGGAGAGATACATCCCTCTTCAAGTGGCCAACATAGGTGGATCCTAGTAGCAACTGAATACTTAAAAAAATGGATTGGGCTATTCCCACCTAGAATGCCACTCATTCTGTAATCATCAATTTCTTAAATGATCATATTTTTGCTAGATTTGGTTGCCCCAAAAGACTTATTACTGATAATGCAACTTCTTTTAAAGCTTATGTTTTGGTGAAGTTATGTGAAGACATGGGTATTCAACTTGTTCACTCAAATGCCTACTATCCTCAAGGCAATGGCCTTTCTGAATCATCAAACAAGAGTCTAGTGAGGATTATTAGAAAACTGCTTGAAGAAAATCAAAGGAGTTGGGATTCTAAGTTAAAATTTGCACTCTGGGATGATAGAGTGACAAATAAGAAGTCCATTAGCACTTCTCCTTTCAAGCTGGTGTATGGAACTGAAGCCATTTTCACTATCCAACTTGCATTACCTGTTGCAAAATATTTTCAAGAAGAAGAAGGGGAACCAAATGATTTGGTTAAAAGGATTCTTTATCTAGTTGAACTTTAGTAGGTAAGGGAGCAGTTACTTGAGAAAACAGAGTTACATCAGATGAATATGAAAGAGAGTTTTGACAAGAAGGCTAAGGAAGATGTTTTCCAAACATGGGATCTTGTTTTAACGTGGGATGCTTAGAGACAGGATAAAGGCAAGCATGGGAAATTTGACACATTGTGGATTGGACCTTTCATCATCTCTCAAGTGCTGCAGAATAATACTTTCCTGTTATAGAATATGGAGGGTAATGAAGAATTTGGTGGCCCAGTCAATGGGCATTTTCTCAAAACCTGTTTCTACTAAGGCTTTTTAATCCTTCTCCATTGTAAATATCATTTCTTTTCAATTTTAGTCTCATAATAACTCCATGCCCAATGGAACAACAATTTCACTTCTTTTTGTAAGTTTTGTAGGTGATAGGAAAGGGAACTGGTCTTACGAGTTCTTGGAACCTCACAAGGAGGCTTCCATCACAAATTAGAGCAAGATGTTATCTCCCAATAAAAACTCTTTTTTATTTATGTCTTAGGTGATTAATTGAGTTTTTATCTTTTGAGTTATTCAATAAAGTATGCCCTTCATTGAGTCTAGTCATCATTTTTGAAGTCATGTCACATGAGGATGATATATTTCTAAGTGGTTATCATGGTCATGGTCCTAGGTTATACTGGTCAAAATATAAGTCATTTCTTTCCTAAAGGTGAGTCATGGGTCATGTAGGTTAGTTTTTGTCCATAATGAGTCATCATTTGTCTTTCAAATCACGATTTGACTTCCTTTATATCATTATTCTTCATGATTACAAGTTCATAGCGAATCTGGGTACTTTATTACTGAAAGCGCTACCAGCTCAGCCATTGACATCAGTGCAAATCATCATTTCTGCATAGGGCGCGCTACCAACTTGAGGGGAAAGCCCTGCTTTGAATTTTGAAATGTTCCAAGGTAAATGCTATATCAAGAAAGAATTTTTAGAGTTCTAAGATCATCATTAAACCCCTGAGGCCATTTCTACATTTGCAACTCACCAACAAAAGGAAGGTTATCAAGGTTTTCTCAAGAAAGCAAGGCTTTTTGTTTTAGATTTTGTTAATAATTGCCTCCATGCAGAAGTGTTTACAACAGGCGCTCTACATATTATGGCTCCAAGAAAATATCCCATCCCCAGGAAGAGATCAAGCTCTATGGTAAGATTCGAGACCACTGAGACCACTCTGATCGAGCAAAATCCAAACCATTTGGACTCATTCAAAGATATGGGAGTTCTGTAATAAACTTGAAGGACATCACCTAGAGGTTTCAAGATAATTTGTGAATAAATACAAGAGTGAAAAGACAAAGGTCGGTCCCTTGGAAATCCATGTGACAGTGGATCTGATTGCAGAAATAACAGAGATCCCTAGGACAGGGGAACTATGGTTTAAACCAAAGAGACTTGAAAAGGAGGAATGGTGCCAAGATATGCTCAGGCCTGAGCATAGAGGAGATGATTTAGTGAAGGGTGTGCCAAGGAAGTGGCTGATAGAGGAATATGACAAACTGATCTTCATCATTCAAAGATTATTCACATGTGAAGGAAGATACAGCTGGGTTTTGCAATACCATTTCAATCTACTTCTCCATTTCACTGGTAAGAAAGAGATAGAATTACCTTATTTCCTTTTCATGAGATTGCAAAGGACGATTTCATTTTCACAATGAAAGAATGAAAAGATTCAAAAGTCCATTTTTCACCATGCCCTAATAAAGCTCATAGTCACTGAATAGTTGAAGAAGGAAGGGAAGGATTGGCCCACTTTCTTGTTTGTATCAAATTATCAAATTGACTTTCCTCCTTCTCCTTCAAAACTCAAAACCCCTAAGAAGAAGACTGCAACACCTCCCATTGCTTCCTCTGTCCCATCATTTGAAATACCACAATATTCTGCACCCTCTGCTTCCTCATTTGAAGTAGCACAAGATTCTTCCCCCTTTGCGCCTACACTTGAAGTAGCACATCCTTCTGTTTCCACTGCTACCTTTACATCTGAAACACCATAGTCTCCTCAAGACCTTATTCCTCAAAGACCCTTACCTGTCCAAGTCTACAAAAGAGAAAAGAGGAAAGGAAGGGCCAAAGAAGTAGTTATTGAAGATAAAACAGAGCCTCCTGTGGAGCTCCCTCCTATGGAAATTGAAGATAATTCTCCAACTATCCAAGCTAGAGTTGATACACCATCCCTCAGAAGGTCATCCGGGAGAAAGCTTGTTTTAGCAGAGGATTCTCTTCTAAGCACTGACATTGTAAGAACTAGAGCTAGGTTATCAATATTTAAAGTATCCCCTCTTGAAAAGGAAGCATTGGAAGCCATAGTTCAATTGAGTGAATATCCACCAGATTCATCCCCAGAGACAGAGAAAGGACCTAGAGAGAATTGGGATAAATTGGTCAAATATGTAGACAGAAAACTCAAAGAAGTTCAAGAGAAGAATCATAGGTTACAACAGGAGATTGTTACACTTGGTAGACAACTGTCAAGCCAAATAGATGAAATTGTAGGGGAGTGTAAGTAGCTGAAGAGAAACATCAGGAAAAATATGATTCAGAGGAAGAAATTGGTTAATGTTTATAAACAAAACCTCGACATGAGAGTAGAAAACATAAAGCTAGCCGAAGATTCGTATTTGGCCAAGAACATGCTTAGAAAGAAGAATTTGTCTATATTCTTGAAAGAAACTTCTTCTTCTGGTTTTCCCAAGCATGGTGATTGATTAATAGATTGTTTCAAGGTTCTGTATGGTTGATGACCTATGATGAAGTAGCATGTATTGAAGCCTAATGGAAGTATGTAAATTACTTAAAAGAAACATGTATGGGTGTGGTTATTGAGATGAAGTATGAGTAGTCTCAATAGGGATAACAAATGGTAGTGATATGTGTTTTATTGAAACATGTTTTCAAGTTTCAAAGGCACATTTCAACCAATTTTGAAGATTTTTGACAAAAACTAGCATCTAGAGGAGTTTGTAGTGTAGACTGTGTTTTCTCCATGTAGTGCGCTACCAACTCATTAACCTTCTGCGTGTACTAACAGTTTTGGTCAAAGTTGACCCGATTTTCAGCATTCAATGGATGAAGCATTACTCCAGGTGTTATCTAGATGCAATGAAGAACTTCTACAACCACGAGGTAGCTCAGGAGGAGCTAAAGTTTTGGAATTTGGATGGGATACCTATGCCTTAGAAATAGGATCTCATCCTATCATTATGAATTCGTTTAGATTCGATTTGATAGGTGTCTTTCAGATCCATATTTTGAGGGTCTTAGTCAAGTTTTTAAAACTTATTTAATCCCATTGAGGCATCTTTGTAAAGGGTTCGAGATTGAAGAGTCTATTGTAATATTTTGCTGTAAAAAACCTTGATATATATTCTAGAAAGATAAGTCTCTTTCATTGATATTGCTTAGATCCTTGTCTCTCTTTCTTATTCTATACTTGTGATTTGAATTTTATGTTCAGTTCTTTGATTATTTAATGATTGATGATTTCCATATTATCTCTGCATTAGTAAACAAAGGATCACAAGCCTTTGCTGGTTATATTCGACCGTTTACAAATGTTTTCAATATATGCAATTTTTTTGATATAGTTAGCATTCTCTACCCATATGAATTATATAAACCATCTGATCAATAACTCTTGAAGGCCTTATTGTGTCTAGATATGTTCAAATTGCCTTGAGTGAAGGAATGAGTGTTTGAGTTATTCATCTTTGATCCAATTTTCAAATACATCATTAAGCATTCTAATTAAGTTACCAGGCTCTCTTGATCTACAACCTAAAGAGACTCTTGGAGTGATAACATAATCATTTGATCATACGTCAATAATATAAACCTACTGTCAAATGTGAGGAAACCTACCATTGAAGCATGTAGGTTCCAAGGTACTGGCTGGTTTCTAAGTCTAATTCCTGGATAATAAAACATATTTGACATGAATAGACCCATCGAAGGAGGGCCATGATATATCCCGCATCATCGACACAAAAATAATCTGGGATAGTAATGAATGGTGATATATCAAAGGAGTGTGGAATCACACAAGGACAAAAAATGGATGATATTGAAGAATGGTTGTAAAGCTGAGATTTCCCTTGAAAATTGTGCAGAATGAAAAATGACTTGGCAACATAACCAAATAAGATTGACTCGGAAGAATTGACTCAAGGCATGGATCCAAACATAATGTGACGATCACAAAACAAAACATAGTGTGACCATAAGGACTTTTCGATTGGAACAAAAAATTATGATGACACTCTTCGAATGGGTTGAAGGAATATAATGACTCATGGAATTGGTATGACTCCGAGACAAGAGAATTTCCCAACTGTAAGCATATGCATATAGGTGCCATGTTCAAGGGCGACTAAACAACTACCATAATGCTTGAAAAACTTGACCCACTTCCTAAATTTCCTCCCCACCCAGATAGGAAAGTACCTCTTTGTTTTTTAGCGAGCTCGAGGAGGATAAAAAATGATCATTTAACTCATCTTCGATGATTCCCATCTTCACATGTTTAATGAACCTAAAGAAGGAAGGGTTCAATCCTAGATGTGTCCTTCACTGTATTATTTTACGAGTCCAGGGAGAGTATACTCGATGGTCTTTTCATATTTAGAGAGTTTGAAAATATTTAGAAAGAAGACTTCGGATGGATGTTTTCGTAAATTTAGTCTCCCAAGCCCAAAAAGTATAAAATAATACTCAGGAGAACTCTTCTAACCAAAACAGCTAGAGTATTCATTTTTCGTAATTAGTCTAATGAGACCGAAAAAGGGGTAAACTATCACTCGAAATACGCCATTTAAAATCCTTATAACAAGCATGAAAGAAGACAAGCTTGCTTGACAATCTTTTCATATTTAGGGAGTCTGAAAAGAGCTTAAAGGAGACTCCAAAGATTTCCTTTTTCGTATAGTTTTTACGAGTATGAAAAAGTGATAAAAGTGTACTCGGTAACCTATTCTCATGTATTTATGAGCACAAGAAAGAACAAATACTAAGCTCGATAGCCTATTCTCATGTATTTATGAACATGAGAAAGAACAAAGACTAAGCTCAAGATTGGTTTCATTTTTACACAAGATTGAAAGAAAGTAAAACTTTTCTTGGTACTTTTCTCCTAGCATAACCAGCAGAGGCTAGAGACATGCCCCCCAAGCTTCATTATCTCTTTCTACTCTTATGCTGTCACCAATTTATATGCTCAATGAGACTCCTGGCTACTATTATATAAATGGTCACCAGAGAGGTAGGAAGAAAGAGGATCAACTAACATAGGTGGATAAGATCGGAAGAGCACACGTCTGAACTCCAGTCACATGTCAGAACAAAGACTAAGCTCAAGATTGGTTTCATTTTTACACAAGATTGAAAGAAAGTAAAACTTTTCTTGGTACTTTTCTCCTAGCATAACCAGCAGAGGCTAGAGACATGCCCCCCAAGCTTCATTATCTCTTTCTACTCTTATGTTGTCACCAATTTATATGCTCAATGAGACTCCTGGCTACTATTAGATAAATGGTCACCAGAGAGGTAGGAAGAAAGAGGATCAACTAACATAGGTGGATAAAATGAAGGTTCATTTCAAGATCTAGTGAAAGACTCAACTCAACGTTTACGATATCTAGTGGAAGACTTGACTCAACAATTATGAGATCTAGCGAAAGACTCGACTCAAAATTTATGAGATCTAGTGAAAGACTTGACTAAGTTAGAGGGGGGTTTGTTTAATTTTTTAACGATCTTGACACAGACAATGAAATATGCTCATTACCTTTGGATTTGATCTCCAAATCTTTGTTTCATTTTTTATCAAGCTTGACATAGAAGAGGGCACTATGATTGTAACTCTTTGTTTAATTTTTTAAATAGATTTCCACTGAGAAGAAAACTATGCTCAAAACCTCATATTGATCATGGCTTCCAAGAGGAAAAAGTTTTGGAAGAAATACATGTCAAGGGACATACCTCGATCATGGATTCCAAGAGATATTCGTTGGATGAGAGAGAAATTCTCTAGAAGGAATACAAATCGAGGGCCGCAATAGGGGTAGAGAGATTAGGGTCTAATATCGATATTGAAGAGATCACCATGTCAACTACCAGATCAAAGTCAAAAGAAGATGAGTATATAGTGAGAGGCTCCTTCTGATTGGTGGTGGAGGGAATGGGATACAATGCCACATAATTAACTTGTGGCGGGGAGGGGGGGGATACCACTTGAATGTAAGGAACATTCAGGGATTGTGGCGGGGAGGGGGGGGATACCACTTGAATGTAAGGAACATTCAGGGAAAACAGATGGTTGGAAGTCATACAATTATCAGGACTAACAAACAAAATATGATCAATGGTCAAAATTTTTCCATCACGAGGGAAATACATCACTCGAAATAGTGTGGAAACAACAACTTTCATGGAATAAACATAGTCCCCTCCAAGGAGAAAATTAAAATCCAAGGGACCTTTCACAACCATAACATCAATACAGAAAATGTTTCCTCCTAAGGTGATCGACAGCCGAGGAAGTATCCCTTAAGCTTCACTATGTCTTCTATTAAACTCTAGTATATTATTAGTGGTTGGGACAAGTTGAGGAGAACCCATAGCTTGCCAAGAAGTTGAGGAAATAATTCTAACGAAGCCCCCTTCATCTACAATAGTGTGATATATGTCTATACCGCAAACACACAGAATGATTTGGAAAGGGATACTTGAAGGAAGACAAGTTTATGCTAGACTATTCTAATCAAATAAAATGGTCTCAATACTTGGATGGGGTTCCATTAAAAAGGGAGGGATGCCCCCTTGTCCAGAACAATCGAAAATGACAAATAAAACATGAGTGGTATTGAATTTTATCTCTAACGAGAGAGAAGGATTGACCGAGGATGGAGTTAGATCAACCTCTTTTTCTTCAATCTTGAAAGGAAGAGTGGTATCGATCGATGGTGAAATCAGATGAACCTATTGACAAACATCACTCTCTAAAGAGGGAGTGGGATCGATCGATGGTGAAATCAGATCAACCACTTTGACTTCACTCTTTAAAGGAAGAGTGGGATAGACCGATGATGGACTTAGATCGACCACTTGGTGAACCAAAGGTGGGTTGGGAGACAATCTACGATAACTGGTTGGAAGTTGTGGTTGGGAAAGAACGAGGTCTTCCAAAAATTTCGAGGCTTCATCCATATGAGGGAAAAGGTGATTTAGGTGATTCCCTTCGCATAACCTACAAGGAAATCTGACTATACTTTTATTTTCTTCAACCTTAATTTCACCATTTGATAGGTTTTCATTGACATGATGCCCAGAGGATGATGACAGGGGCCAATGAGAACTTGAGGAACACACTCCTAATACCTTGGGAATGCCAAAGAAATCAAAAAGAAGTCAGTGACCCTTACAAAGGATACAAGGGTATTTTGGATTGAGAGTTATGGGGGTAGACATCTCAAAGGTCTCAACTCTACTAGCAGTAGCTGGTTGTTTCCCCCCATTCTTATTTTTTATCTTCTTGTTATTATTTTTCTTGTTCTTCTTAACCTCCTCATTAGTAGTAGAATAAAAAGAATAAGACACAATAGGAGAAGAAGGAAAAAGGGTCAACATGAGGTTAACATTCTTCGGATGAAGGGTTCACATTCAACACACTAGGCGCATTGGGAAAAAATGGAGTGGAAAAAAACCATACAGGTAAACCTATAGTGAGTCCAGGTAAAGTCAAAGGAGCAATATATGGAAGTGCAACATTTCCAGAAGAAGGAAAAACAAAAGGTTACCTAGGAAAATGGGTCCCTTGGTTGATAGATCCTGGAATTGATGCCATAGACACAAACTCAATCCTAAGGTCAACTAAGGAAAACAAACAACACACACTAGAAAAACTAGGAAGAAAACAAGCAAACAAACCTTCCCACAGTGAAACCACTAGTTGGTGATGAAAGCCAACATCGTAGAATCAATATAGAAAGGGGTTGAGGTAGAGAGGGAAAAACAATTACGTTGGAGACCTGCTTAATGGAATTACCCCTTGGTGATGAAATCCAAGTAGCCTAACTAATTTTGACCAACGTCTACGCTAGGTGCAACAAATAATTTCCCCTTCGCCGTCAACTTGTGTATTAACCCTAAAGATATAGGTCACTAGGGATACCACCTACAACACCAAATCTGAGGGAAACACTCAATAGTCAGGCTGTACACGCAAGGGTAGGGTATTTAGACTTGAAATCCTATTGAGAGATTCCTCACAGAGAGGGGTTTCTCCCAAGTGATACCCAATTGTCTTTTGACACCATTTGTAATACGTGCACACCACACCACCAAGAATAACAAAGTGGGGTTATTTACTCCGCTAGTCCCAGTGTGACCTCTTGATTGACCCTTGTGTGAGAAGGGATTTCTAGGACAAATATGTGGCTAATGGATTTCTCTCCCTAACTCAAGATGCTACTTTTTTTTTTATATCTTTGGAGATTTATCCTCACCACCTATTCCAATTCTCTAGAACTAAACTAATGCTGGTTTGTAGAGCCCTAGAAAGAAAATTTTCTAGATAGATTTTAATTGGTGCTCTATTTTAAGGTTGTTTGTTATTCAAGGATATGGAAGTAAAACTGATGATATCTTGACTTGACTCTTTAAACCTTTCAATATGAAAATAAAATGCAAGAATTTAAATTTCAATGAAAGCTAACTACAGAAAGGAGAAAAGTCTTTTTCCATTCCCAAATGCATAAACCCAAATGCAAACTACAGATATGCACCACCCAAAAACTTTGAATGCAATGCTTGTAATTTCCTTCCTTTTCAAATTTAATGAAAACCTTGAAAGAACAAAATTTTTCTCTTTATTCTTAATCAATAATGACAATATTCAAATATTTGACACAAATCCCCAAGCAAAAGAAATAAATAAAGTAAGCAATCAATTCAAAGAAAAAAAAGAATGAAAACACCCTTAATCCAAAAAGATCGAATCACACTTGTTGAATCAAGAAGTCAACATGTGAAAGAAAGGGAAATAATCTTATTAAGACCTCAATTTCCAAATAACAAAGGTTAATGGCACATACAAAGTTGCAAAAGAGTCCATGAATACTCTTGACAAAGAGTTTGTCAAAAAAGACAAAACAAGAAACTCAACAAAGCAACTTGTGAAAATATTCAAATCAAACAAGATAAGAGATAATCAAATGAAAAAAGACAATAAAAATAGTTTAAAAGTATGATAAACACAATCCTTTCAATAAAATAAAGACCTTACTAAAGATATAAGACCTTGAGGACAAAATCAGAGCGAAAAAAGCCAAAAAACAAAGACAAAAAGGCCTAAAACTGCCCTCGAAAGGATAATGACGTCCCCCACGGTGCTAGAAGAGTGTCCCAGGGGTATGTATGCCCCATAATAGAATAGAGAGGAGTGTCCAAAATTATCTGTAATGGTTGAAAAGGGAGCGTCCCTCAGGATCGAGACGCTCTGATGAAATTCTCAGTGTTAAAACTTGGAAAAAATTTCAAATAAAATATTCAAAATTCAGAGAATGGACTAGCCAAAAGTGTCAATAAGAAAAAAATATTCTGAAGACAGAGAACAAAGCATAAAGAGAGTATATTCATAGGCTAGAAATTGATAATATCTAACTGTTCTTTTCCCATTATGGTCGCCAAATTTTTGTGGTGAAAGAATTCCCTTTGCAGACATGTGAAATCCCTGTTAACCAAGTTTCCTTCGATTGAGATAGACTCAAAAAAATGGTGATCTATTTCTTAATATACTTATCGTGTATCATTTATTTCATGAAATACAAATAAATAGAAGGAAGATGAGATGAACTTACACACCTTTTCCTAAAGGTTATCCTTTCTATCCTTGACAGTTGAGCTCTAAATCCAGGCTCCTTTTCGTAAGTTATCATGCAAAAGACAAGTGATATTCCTTCCTACTACCATCCAATTTTAGAATATAATGAACCAATCTACTAAACATGAATAGTGAAATGAAACAAGAATCAAACAAAAGAGATATAGAAATAGGCCAAGTTTTATTAAATTAAAAGTAAGAAGTTTACAACCTGATAATGTAGTTATTCCTTCAAGCCTCCTCTCCAGCCATTGAATACACACCCTGGGTATTTTATATTAATAACAAATGTTTCTTTCTCTTTTATAATTCTCCCTGAAGTTTCTTCCAATATCATAAGTTTAATGCTCATTATGGCCTCCCTTTTCACCATTAATGGCCTTGGTTATATAGGATTCAAGAGGTCCAAATAACAGGTCTAAATGGAGAGTATGGTTGAGGATTTTGATGGATTGGGTTAGGATTTACTTTAATATTCATGATCATGGATTTTACTCAACATGGAATGGAAGAGGTCTGAGTGAATCTTGATGATAACAATGCAAACAACCCAAATCCTTCTCGAACAAATTACCCCAAAAAACATGGAAACTTATCTAACCGGAAGGAAGCTCCCCCAGAGTGGGAGAAAAAGTGTCCTAGATTCTCCCTTATAAATAATAAAGGAGGTAGGACTCCTCTTATGCATGGGAAGGGGGCGTCCTTGGTTCAAAAAGGTAAAAAAGACAAGGTTAAAAGTGGTTTTGGGGCCTCCAAATGATGGTTTTGTTCCTCCAACTTGTCTAGGGATCATGACATGTAATTTTTCATGGTGTCAACGTTGTAATACCTAGAAAATAGTTACATTTAGGACATGACACTTAGTAAAGTAATCCATTGTAGTTGTGATACTTACAGGGTGAGACGTCACAATTGCGACATTTATCAAATTGAGATGCGACACTTGTGACACTTATCAAAGTGAGATGTGACACTTGCAACACTTATCAAAGTGATATGTGACACTTTTCTAGGTGTGACAAAATGGTGTATAATAGATGCCCCACAAAGAGTGAGGTCAGAAGATAAAATGATGTATGAAACACTTTAAAAAATTGGTGCATCAAGGGTTTGAAGAAGGAGAACCTATCATAAGTTTCATGCAATCATTAATCAATATACACATATCAACCTGAGGTAGGCATACCCATGTTTGAACAAAATGGAATCAAAGCATGGCCATCGACCAATACACTATGGATCCATGAGAGTACTGATTAAGAATATGGCCAATGAACATACAATGTGGATCCATATTTCCATGAACTGATCATAATGTAGCCACAAGATTGTACACAGTGGAGCTACAACATGACAAAACATAGCCATAGACCAATACAATGTGGATATATGTAACAATATATACAAATTCTCTCCATCACAACTTGGGTTAGGCACATAACACTGGTAGGTTCCTAAAACGTTCCTAGGGTCTTCATCTCGATCCCGAATTGACATGATTCTCTCCATGCAGATACATGTGTTGATGTCAAAAATGGTAGAAACCACTTGATTACAGATCATTAATGTATACTGTTCACAAGTGTGAGGGAAATAACCAATAATAACAATGATTCCCAAGGTACCCCAGTACATTCTAGAGAATTTGAATAAATGAGATAAAGTCGAACATTCGAGGAATTATTTGATTAGAGGTCAATAATGTAAACCTACTATCAATTGCAAAGAAACCTTCCATTGAGGCATGCAGGTTCCAAGGTCCTCACTGGTTTCTAAGTCTAATTCTTGGATAATGAGTTGGAGTCGACATGAATAGACCAGTCGAAGGAGGTACTTGATGTATCCCACATCATCGAAACAAAACTAATCTAGGATAGTAATGAATGGTGATATATCAAAGGAGTGCAGACTGACACAAGGACTAAAATGGATGATACTGCAAAATGGTTGTAAGGATGAGATTTCCCTTGAACATTGTGCGACACGACAAATGATTTGGAAGCATAACCTAAAAAACATTGAATCAAAAGAATTGACTTGATGTATGGATCCAAACATAATGTGATGATCATGGACCAAAACATAGTGTGACCATAAGGACTTCTTAATTGGAACGAAAAAGTATGATGACACTCTTCGAATGGGTTGAAGGAGTATACTGACTCATGGAATTGGTATGACTAAGAGATAATTAGATTACCCAAATATAAGCAGATGCAGATAGGTGCCATGTTCAAGGGTGACTAAACAACTACCATAATGCTTCAAAAACTTGACCCACTTCCCAGATTCCTCCCCCACCGAGATAGGCAAGTACCTTTTTTGTTTTTTAGCGAGCTCAAGGAGGATAAAAAATGTTCATTTAACTCATCTTCGATGAGTCCCATACTCCATGAATCCCATATTCACATGTTTAATGAACCTTAAGAAGGAAGGGTTTGGTACCAGATGGGTCCTTCACTGTATAATTTTACGAGTTCAGGGAGAGTAAAGTTTATGGTCCTTTCATATTTAGAGAGTCTGAAAATATTTAGAAAGAGGAATCTAGATGATTTTTTTCGTAATTTTAGTCTCCCCAGCATGAAAAAGTATAAGATAATACTCAGGAGAAATATTCTAACCAAAGTGGCTAGAGTATTCATTTTTTCGTAATTAGTCTAACAAGACTGAGAAAGGGGTAAATGATCACTCGAAATATGCCCTTTAAAATCCTTTTAAGGAGTGTGAAAGAAGACAAGCTCGCTCGACAATATTTTCATATTTAGGAGGTCAGAAAAGATCTTAAAGGAGACTCCAAAGAGTTCCCTTTTTGTATATTTTTTACGTGTCTGAAAAAGTGATAAAAGTTTACTCGGTAACCTATTCTCATGTATTTACGATCACGAGAAAGAACAAATAGTGAGCTCGGTAACATATTCTCATGTATTTACAAGCATGAGAAAGAACAAAGACTAAGCTTAAGATTGGTTTCATTTTTACACAAGCTTGAAACAGAGTAAAATTGTCTTTGGTACTTTTCCCCTAGAATAAATAGTAGAGGCTAGAGACATGCCCCCCAAGCTTTGTTTCATCTTCCCAATATTATGTTGTCACCAATTTATATACTCGATGAGACTCCTTACTACTTATAGGTAAATTTTCACCAGAGATGGAGGACGAAAGATGATCAAATGACATAGGCAGATGAAATGAATGTTCATTTCAAGATCCAGTGAAAGACTCGACTCAATGTTTATGAGATCTATTGGAAGACTTGACTCAACATTTATGAGATCTAGCGAAAGATTCGATTCAATGTTTACGAGATGTAAAGAAAGAATTGACTAAATCTAAGGGGGGTCTATTTTTTTTTTTAAAGAGATTGATATTGACAATGAACTATGCTCATTACCTTTGGATTCAATCTCTATATCTCTGTTTCACTTTTTAACGAACTTGACATAGAAGCGGGAACTATGCTCATAACTCTCTGTTTCATTTTTTATGGAGCTATCCACTGAGAATAAAAATATGCTTGAAACCTCATCTTGATCATGGCTTCCAAGAGATTTTTTTTTTGAAGGAATACATGTCAAGGGACATACCTCAATCATGTCTTCCAAGAGATCTTCGTTGGACGAGAGAGAAACACTCTAGAAGGAATACATATCGAGGGCCAGAATAGGGGTAGATAGATTAGGGTATAATATATGGATTGAAGAGATCACCATGTAAACTAACAAATTGAATTCAAAGGAATATGATCATATAGTGAGAGGCTACTTCTCATTGGTGGTGGAAGGCATGGGAGACAATAACACATAATTAACCTGTGGTGGGGGGATACCACTTGAAAGTAAGGAACATTCAGGGAAGTCAGATGGTTGGAAGTTATACAATGATCAGGACTAACAAACAAAATTTAATCAATGGTCACAATGTTTCCATCATGAGGGAAATATATCACTTGAAAGAGTGTGGACACGACAACTTTCATGGCATAGACATAGTCCTGTCCAAGGAGAAAATTAAATTCCAAGGGACCTTGCACAACCATAACATCAATACAAATACTTTTAATTCCTAAGGTGATCAAAAAATGAGGATGAATCCCTAAAGGTTCACTAGGTATTCTATTAAAATCTAATATATTATTAGTGGATGGCACAAGATGAGGAGAACCCATAACTTTCCAAGCAGTTGAGGTAAGAATGCTAATAGATGCCTCTTCATCTACAATAGTGCGATATATGTGTTTATAGAAAACACACACAATCATTTGGAAAGGGATACTTGAAGGAAGATGAGGTTCTGCTAGACTATTACAATCAAAGGAAATGGTCTCAATACTTGGAGGCCATTCGATTAAAAAGAGAGGGATGCCCCTTTTTCTAGAAAAATCGGAACTGACAAAGAAAAAATTTGTGGTATTTAATTTTATCTCTAACATGAGAGAAGGATTGACTGAGGATGGAGTCATATCAAAATCTTTGTCTTGACTCTTGAAATGAAGAGTGGGATTCACCGATGATGAAATCAAATCAACCTCTTTGGATTCACTCTTGAAAGGGAGAGTGGGATTGACCGATGGTGAAATCAGATGAACCTCTTGACGAAAATCGTTCTCCAAAGAGGGGGTGGGATCGAACGATGGTGAAATAGAATCAACCACTTTGACTTCACTCTTTAAAGGAAGAGTGGGATCGATAGATGATGGACTCAGATTGACCACTTGGTCAACTACTAGATAATTGGGAGAGAACTTGCGATAACTGGTCATAAGTTGTGGTTGGGAAACAACGAGGTATTCCAACAATTTCATGGCTTTGTCCATGTTGGGCCTCATAAATGTCACATTTATATCCTCTTTTTCCTTCACTA
>CBVK0103027676.1:0-14341 GCA_900067695.1 Picea abies | reverse complement strand
TTCTTATTGTTTCCACATGGAAAATCATGGAGGGAGACACGTGGTGTATTCTTATGAGTGACACATGGCAACATATTATTGGTTATATTTGGCATCCAATGAAATTATGACACATGGCATTTGATTATTGGAGACACATGGCATATTCTTATTAGTGAAACATGGTGATATTTTAGTGGTTGAATCATCAGTGCTCACTGGGCTTATTGGAAGTTGATTTGGCCTGTAAAATTATATTGTATTAATTAATTTTATAAGGGAGGTTGAGCCCTTAAAGCTCCAAAGTCTTCTCTCTTTATGTTTCTTATTAAGTGTATGTTACACTTAAAATTATATGTCAGTGTATACCAAAACATACCATGCATGAGGGATAACTTATGTGAATAAAAAAGTCGAACTTTCATGGAGAAAAACAAAATTTGATCAAGGGCCCCCATTTGCCCATCAACTTTGATCGACGATTCATGAGTCATAATCTTCCAGAGGCCATATCTCGAGCTCCGGGTGTTAGAATCACGCAAAATTTATACCGTTTGAAAGGTATTTAGATGTAGAAGATGATGGTATAGGTTGGAAGGCCTCAAAGTGGCCACATTGTCCCCAAAAATTGAGATATCATTCAGCTTCATTTTTAATGGGTTTGCGTGACAACTCAACTTCACGAGCCCATATCTTGAGATCCGAGCGACAAAAATGCATGCAAAAATGAACTAAATAACACTAAGGGTTTTATCATGCATGAAAAAATGAACTAAAGATTCTTACTTTTTACCATCATCCCATGCCTAAACCCCCATTACTCATATGTAAATACAAGGCTCAAGAGATTAAGTTGATGTACCTTATTTTTCATGTTTGATGTCGATCCCTTTTCGCGCTTGGTCGTTCTTTGACTGCAACTCTCCTCCCAATGTTGACCTTCATTCACTAAAGACAAACAAAGAACTCCACATTCATTTGATCTATGAACTAACGATTTAGAGATTTAATCAATCATACAATCAATATTCCAATAATGACAATCTCATATGGCGGGACAAGAAAAACAATTCTTTTATTAACTTCACAATGATACATTACAATGATAAATTCGTCTACTGCTCCTCGATCCTAGTCCTGGGCTATTCTTCCACTATCTTCCAAATGCTTTGCTCTATACTTCTCTTTGCACAAGGATGGATAAAGGTTGGGACAAAGGGAATGCTTAATCGGGTATAGTTTCTTTACTATGATTCTCCTCCTTTCAAATGGGACCCATGCCCCTTCTTTTATAGGTTATAAGGAGATAGATATTTGGTTGAATGACTGGCCATGCATGGACGAAAGGTTTAGTTAACTTACCCAAAGTTGTGTGTTCCGTCAACAACTTTACTTTTTTCATGCTTTTGTAGGTACACACGGGATGTCTTGGGTCAACTCGCGTGTACACACGTGCAGTAATGGAGCAGGGCATGTGGGCCTTTATAAAAGGGGTTTTTAAGAAGAGTTGTTTAGTAGTGTTTTGGCAAAGAAGGAATCTGAGATGGCCTGATGCCAAGTAAGCATGTCTGGTGCAAATTATGGTTATAACAGATGCCCCCTAATGTGTGAGGTCAGAAGAGCATCTGATGGCCGAAATACATTAACAATCTTCACCAACGTTCCAAACAAGTGAGCCCAGGGACCAGAAATCGAGAGGTGCCTTCTGTAAAATAATAATTGTCTCACCGAGGCGGGCATACCCATGCTCAGGATGAAATAAAATCATGGCTACCAATCAAATACATTGTAGATCCATGTCATATAACTATATAAAGTGTAGCTGCAAAACAATAAACAACGAAGCTACATCTTGAAATCAAAAAGATATACATGTAGAGTATCCATCTTCTAAAAGCAGATAGGGCTTGATGGCTGGATATGAGGTCTTCAGAGCTTGAGAAACAACTTCAAAATCTTTAAAACTTGGGTAGGAGTGTAAAAACTTGGGTAGGAGTGTAATATGAGTGTACAACTTCACTACCCAGAGGTCTTCGACAGCTCATCGGTCATGGACTGGAGAATCTTGATGATCAGACTGAAGGCTTCATTGATTTCAAACAAAGACTTGATTAGACTTTGAGGATGGCCGAGCATGAGAGAATAAGACAAACTGAAGAGGGGCCAACTCAGGCTTGGTAGAAATTCCCTTGGGAAATAGCACGACAAATGATGAGACTCAGGCATCATGGCATTAGACATAAGTTCATGATGTAGGAGGCAACACAAACTCTCCATATGTTTGGAAGAATAACCAAATGGAGGAGGACACAACTTTATGTAGCAAGAACAACCTCCTAAGGTCATATTAAATCCTAGAGCTTGACAAACAAATGGAAGGATGTGCTTTGTCCAAGGGTGACTCATTATGCTGCCAAATAAAAAGAAAATACTTTTCCCTTCCTCTTTTTGGGGTATATTTGATTTTTTTGTCTTTTTCAATAATGTTGGAAATCTTGAAAAAGAATAAAAGAATGCTACGTTACAAAGGAGGATCGAGTGTCACAAACATACTAGTTCCAAGCACACAGAACATAGGGATGCTTAGGGCAAAGAGAAATATGCAAGAAAAGGACACTCGGGAAAAATCCTCCATGGGCCAAACGTGTCAAGAGGTAGAGGCAAAGTGTTATAGGGCTTGCGTATAAGGCATGCTTCATATGGTTCAGTTGAGAGAAACATGGAGCCAGAATTAGGCCGAAGATGCGGGTATGAAAATGCAATTAATAAAACACACAATGGTAACGTCATTTGATGTAATTTTAACGAGCCCAGAGAAGGTAAGCTCAATGGTTTTTCATATTTAGAGAGTCTGAAAAACGTAAAAGGAGACTCCAATGGGGTACATTTTTTGAAGGTAGTCTAGTTGGTCCGAGAAAGGGGTAAACTAGCACCGACAAGACGTCTATTCAAAACCATTTTAACGAGTGTGATAAAAACAAGATTACTTGGCCATTTTTTCATTTTTAAGGAGTCTGAAAAAATCTTAACTATGGACTCTGTTAGGAATGTTCTTCTGAACCATTTTAACGAGTGTGAAAGAATAAGGTCACTTGACGATCTTTTCAATTTTAGGGAGTCTGAAAAGAGCTTAACTATGGACTCCGTGGGGGTTCCTTTTTCGTAAATTTAGTCCCTCAAGCCCAAAAAAGGGGTAAAATTATACCTGAGGGTACTCTTCTAGGGACCCGAAGCCTCTAGAGTATAATTTTTTTCGTACAGTTGACCGTCTGGACCGAAAAAGGGGTAAACTACCGCCGAATGGACATGACTTCAAATTTCAGTTTAACGAGTGTGAAAGGCCACAAGATCGCTCGACAATATTTTCATGTTTAGAGGGTCTGAAAAGGGATTAAAATAAGACCTGTTATGTTTTGGGAGTCCTGAGGGTGAGGTCAAGAGTGATAAAGAGTCATGAAAATGAGGCTCAAACTCATAATCAAGCAAAACTAAAAGGAATCCTGAGCCTACAGTCATTAGTGACAGCATGGACACCATAATGCAACCAATATCTACCTAGGGCATCCATGTTCTGGTAAGCTCTACCACCAAATCGCGACACTTCTAAAGAAACAATGATGGTTCCGTGTCACAACCTGGTGGGATTGATCCTATGGCAAAGGGATAAAGACAACGAGATACAAAAGTAGCGGTGGAAACCTAACTTATATGCTCAAGTTGACCATCTGATATTTTTACCCACTGAATGTCAAAAGTGACCCAAAACTCCAAAAAAAATGTCCTGATACCTGAACATAACTTTCCATAGAAACTCTTAGATCACTCTAAATGGTTTTCAATTCAGAGAAAATGATAAGGGGGGCCAAAAAAGAAACAAAAAGGGGCCAAAAAGTCTATAAATAGAAGTTGGTAGCTCATTATCACCATTGTTGTTTTGGAAATTGACTTTGGAGAAAAAAAACTGCTTTGGTAAAAGTGGTGATTCCGGGAGAAAAAGTGGATGAAACGGCCATCCGTCTGGACCAAGTAAGTATAAACTACCTCCTTTTTCCTTTTAATTCTTTATATATGCGTTTAATTTTGTTTTTTGGGGAGGCATTGACCTCTAAAAGGTCGGCCCTAGGTCCACGCAGGCTATCTTATGACAACCCATATGTACACTCACTCTGTATGATGTTAGAGCACATGTACACGCGACTGTCATTACAACAGCCCGTGTGGACCCTCCAATGAGTGCAAAAAAAGTTTAAAAATTAAGGCCTAACCCTCTAAAAATTTTCCCATGTGCAGGATGTATGTGCAATGGAGAGAATGAGAGCACAAAGATATTAGCACACTAGTTGGGGAAGACCCTAACACTGTGGTGGTGTTAATGCAATGTGGCTTGCTCAAGTTCTTTCTGTGTCCTTTCATGAGAGAACAACCTAGGCTGCTGAATGCCTTGGTTGAATATTGGCACCCTAATGCAGAAGATTTTATGTTAGAGGAGTAGTCACTGGTGCCCACTACAGAGGATATATACTTTTTGATTGGCCTCTCCAGGAGAGGGGAACCAGTCAATTTCTGGACATTTCCTGCTGGGCCTCACAATATATCGAAACTGATAGGACTTCATTGTGAGGCGGGAAGAGACCGATCGATCTTGCAGGTGCCAATAAGTAGGATCACCGGTTTATCACAACGAGCGATTGTGTTGCTTATTTGGTGGATGACTGGTTCTGTGGCTCTACATCAGGCATCCCATGCATAGATGAACTATGCAGTCCAGTTCTTAAATGAAAATATATTTGACTAGAGAACTACACTACTGGATTGTATGAAGAGGTAGCTGACAGATTGTCAGTTCCGGACGTAGAGGAACTTCGAGTTTGGGATGATTCTATGCTCTTTATTATTTGAAAGAGTTCCTAGTTTCAGTCCTCGATTGGTGGTATTAGGACATCAGGCCTCTCTTCCTGCGGTTTGCAGATGGGCAGTGTTGTTGCCACGACAGGGTGGTGGAAGGACCAATGAGTCCTTTGATGATGACTTCTTTTCTTGGTTGTCATGGTAGATCCCATCCATAGAGGATTATCCTTATGCTGGGATTGATTTCTCGAGAGATCCTGAGATCCCTGTACCTCTGGGCAAGAAGCGAGGCGAGATGAGTAAGTTTGCATCATTTTTTTTTTGTGAAACATATATAGTTTTTATGTTGTTTTCTTTTTGTTATATATAATTTTTTTTATACCAGAGTATTTGATAGATATGTGTCTATTGTGTGCAGATGTGGGACCCTCGTGACCTGCAGATTATGTGAGGAACAGGCATCATCCTCGGCTAGGGGTTGCACCTATCACCGCAAGGGGACTAGCAACAATAGGAGAGCTTCCAGCTGGTGAAGCTGAGAGGGTTTTGAGACGAGTTGAGAGAAATTTTACCTCCCTCACTCGCACCATCCCCATGGCAGAAATTGAGGATCTGTCACCATCTATGTAGCCTCATGTAGTGGGGGCACCATGGACGTGGGTTCTACTATTTTGGCATTTGGCAAACACTGTTGATTATTACAATAGGGCCCATAGGCCCTGACCTTAGTTATTCTAGAATTTTCACGTGCCGATAGCTCTACTTGTATATATTTATGGAGGGCATAAGCCCCATGACTCGTTACTGGTCATATTTTTTGAGGTGCTTGCATCCACCTATGTACTCTGGTGATTATGATATTATATATGGATTTTTATGTCTTTTTGTGTCTTATGGATCATATTTGCCTTTTAAAAATGTATTTACATGTTTTATGTGTATGTCTTTTTATATGTGTGTGAGATGGCAGTCTAAAATGTGATTAGCTAGAGTATCTGTAACTTGGTTTAATCTCCTAGGAACATGAAAATATGTAATATAATCAAAAATTTGTTCTAAGAGACGTACCCTAAGGAATCGTCGGTGTAAAGTTGGATCATGAACATGGTAGAATCTATTTAACTGAGACATAACCAACTGAGAATCTAAATAGACCCAGGGATGAGAGATACCAAATGATAAGGCATCACAAAGCAACTCAATCACTGCACTGTACTCGGCGACATTGTTTGTGGTGTTGCCTAAACATATACCTCTTGAAGATAATAACTAGCCCTGAGGTGTAAAAATTACCCAAGCGGCAGAGGCAAGCCTCCGAGTATGCCGGCTAGCACCGTCTGCATACCCAATGAACACCTCTGATTCACTTGACATCTGCTACAGTGACAAAATATAACATAAAAAATGACACGTCCATAATACTAAAAGAAACCAGAAATTAATAGTATAAAGACTGTACATATGTTACAAAAGTTACCCAAGGTGACCTACCTATGAGTAATACTTCTTGAGGTAGAGCCCATTTCTAGGCTCCGCCAAAGAATTTCCATCAAAGTCAACCAAACGATAAGCACCCTTTTTTATAACCTCTTTTATGATGAACGGTCTAAACCACATGGGTTTGAATTTGCCTACCCCCAGGGGCTCCTTATCTTGGTCATAGACTAGGACAAGGTCGCCTTCAAAGAAAATTCGAGGATGAATGGACCGATCATACTGACACTTGAATTTTTGTTTGTGAGCCTCATTTGCCAAGGCCGCATCACGATGCTTCTCATTGAACCGCTCAAGGTATAATAACCGTTCTTCAAGTGGAGAAGTGTCTGGCAGTAACTGGACTACCAATTTTAGGGACGATATCTGACATTCTATAGGCAAGATTGCTTCCAGCTCGTAAATGAGTTGAAAAGGTGAAAAACCGGTTGCAGTCTTAACAGACGTTCGATAAGCCCATAATGTCGAGTATAACATCAAATGCCAATTTGACTTGGCTGAGTTGATCATTCGTTGTAGGATGGTCTTAAGAGATTTATTTACAACTTCCACCTGACCATTTGATTGGGGGTAGTAGGGTGACGAATGTTCTTTCCGCAATCCAAGATTTGATGTTAATTCAGTCATCATTTGGTTTTGAAAGTGACTTCCATGGTCAGTGATAATCTCTCTTGGGACGTTGAACCTTGTGATTATCTGGTTGAACAAAAAGAGAGCTGCAGTCTCTCAAATGTTGGCATAGCTTCGAACCACTTCGTAAATTAGTCTACGGCTACAATGATATAACAATGCCCCCTTGTTGAAAGAGGGTTGCATGTAGTGTAATCAATTCCCCACTTAGTGAAGGGACCAACTGTGATGACTGGAAACATGGGAGCGGGATCTTCCCTCATCTTCTGAGAGAAGATCTGACACAGGTGGCACTTCTTGACTGATTTGATACAATCTTTGATTAGTGTCAGCCAGAAGTAACCGGCTCGTAAAATCTTTTGGGTTGTTGCCAACCCAGACAAATAACCGCCACATGCTCTAGTATGGCAATCGTTAAGCATGAGCTCTGCTTCTTCATGAGTGAGGCATCGATGAAGAACACAATCTACCCCTCAACGATAGAGAGCGTCCTCGAGGATGAGATAATTCTTGGCCCGATGACGTAAACGACAACGCTCATCACGAGAAGCAAAGGCAAATCACTTCAAATTCGTGAGATAGACTAGAATATCTCTGTACCAGGGGTCCGAAGATTCTATCAAAAACATATCTCCTTGAATAGGTGATTCTTCGGGCACAACATCACCTGACTCGATCGGAAGTTCCGAAATAAGTTCTGCCAAGACCAGTGACTTTTTGGATTTCGCCGAAATGAAATATAAGTCAAATTCCTAGAGGACGACAATCCATCTACTGATCTTTTTGTCTATTACCCGTCGTCTCAATACGTATTGAAATGGATTCACAATGGAAATGACGGTGGTCTTGCGAAATAGAACATAATGACAGAATCGTTGAACAACATGGACTGCTGCCAACACAAGTTTTTTGATATGAGAATAATTGAGTTCCGGTCTGATGAGGCCTCGACTCAGGTAATAGATCACATATTCTGAGAGAAAATCATCTTCCTGAACTAAGACCATGCCGATGGTTGACTCTGCTGCAGCCAAGTATAATAAGAAATCTTTGTTATAGTTGGGTGGTTGAAGCAGAGGGGCAGTTGTGAGGGCATGTTTCAATGCTTTGAAGGAGCATTGAGCAGCATCGTCCCAATGAAAATGAACGTCTTTATTAAGTAAGCACATAAATCCCTTCGTAATTTCGACGTAGTTGGTGATGAAACGCCTCAAAAAGTTGGCCTTGCCCTGTAGACTCTGAAGTTGAAGTATTGTGCATGGGGGAGGCAACTGAACTATTGCCTCAACCTTCAAGGGATCGACCATGATTCCTATTGTTGACACTATGAAACCTAACAAACGTCCAGACGTTACGCAAAAGATGCATTTGTTGGGATTCAAGCGAATTCGAAAGTAGCGACATCGCTCAAAGATAAGTCAGAGGTGTGTGGGATGATCTGTTCTCTTGCGAGATCAAGATGCTAAATCATCTAAATAAGCCTCGACTATATGCTTGAGATCATGGAAAGAAAAAAACATGGCCCGCTGAAAGGTCACTCCAACATTTTTGAGACCAAATGGAATCTTACGATACGCGAATGTATCCCATGGATAAATGAATGTTGTTTGGTGCTGGTCTTCATGTTTGATTTGTATATGATTATATCCCAAAAAACCATCCATGAAAGAAAAGGCCTCGCAACCTACACATTCATCGATTATCTGGTCAATGAATGGTGTGGGAAAATTATCTTTTGGACATGCCTTGTTTAAATCATGGAAGTCCGTACATACGTGAATCGTGCCCTGTTTCTTGCTGACTGGCACCAGATTTGACACCCATTGGGTCAGATGGATAGGGTAGATAAAACCAACTTTGAGCAATTTCTCGACTTCAACCTTAATGGTTGCTGCTTTCCTGGAATTAACTGGATGAAGCTTCTGCCGAACTGGCTTGGCATCATGATAAGTTGTGATTTCATGTTCGACTATTTTTGGATCAATGCCTAGAATTTCCTTGTAATACCAGGAAAAAACGTCGCATAATTCTTTAAAAAGATATGTGTAGACTTGAATCTCTTCGAGGGAACAATCATCTCTGACAAAAACATTTTCCATGACGTCAGTGGTTCTGAAGATATTAATCAGTATAGTTTCAACGATAGTTTCCATATTACCCTCGACATAAGCCTCATGTGTAGCTAAGGGATTAATAGGACAAGAACTATCTCCAGTCATAGTTAAGGTGAATTCTCCTTCTTAGATTCTACTTAACTTTGGGAGGAAGTATGATCGGTGATGGAGATCGTCCCAGGGTTTGGCCGAACTAGTCATTGCTTCAATTATCACTTCGTCGGAGGGCAAGACTAAGTCTAATGCATCGGTATCAGCAAGAGAACCTTGAGCCCAAATAGGCTCTGGAATCAGATCTAACTCTTGTGTAGGAGTTGGATCGGTGTCAACTGAAGCTTGCTGGACTAAAGAGTACGCTACTTCAGCTGCAGACAAGGGCATGGACATGCCAGGGTGCCCCATCCCTTCCATCGTAGCCGATGGGGAAGGAAGTATCCACAGATCATTGAAGCAATTCGTGCGAAACGATGAAACTTGGAAAATATCAACCTTATGGTGGTCGGATATGAACTTGACATCACCTTGAGGGAGCGGGTAATCAAAGGTACCCATCAAAGATGGGCACAAACCAACCCCTACGTTGACTACGCCCGATTGGGGATTATCAATCATCAAGACCACGAATGCCCCTAGTGAAGGGTCAGGTCTGGAGAAAGACAATTGATCAATTGTCACAATCAGGTCCTCGTGTGGAAACAACAAGACCTAAAAAATTGCAGCAACCACTACTTGCATGGCATAAGTACAACTCCTTCCTAACAAGAGATTGTAGTCGAGGGATGCGTCGACTACTTCTACCTCGACGCACATGGTCTTCCCTACTAACTGCACGGGGAAAGAGGGAATGATACCATGTGGTAAAAATGAACAACCATCGAAAGTAGTGAGAAGAGTAGGTGATGAAGACAAAATGGGCTGGCCAATGCCCTTCCAACATGCCAATGACATAATGCATGTCGAGGTGCCCTCATCAACCACCGTGCAGAAAATGTTCTGAGTAAAAGTTTTCGTGGGGTAAGCCACTACTATCTAAAATGCTATGTGGTAAGACAGATGAGGCTTTAAGTCGGTTGTATCCATCATGATTGTACCCAGATTACAAGTCTCGGTAGATCCTAAAGCAGCTAACAAAGCTTTCCTCTAGGAAGGCCAGCTTTGGAGGACCTCCAAAGAGGACATCGCACAAGGGGTTTGGGACAAATCCTCCACCACAGAATAGTTCTAGGTAGCCCTTGCCTTTGGGTTGTGAGAATCTTTCTTGAATGCACATTTTGGGATGTGTGTCATTGTTTCGCCCAAAGTCTTATCAATATGGAGAGCAAGAGATGGGATTTTGGCTTCTTTTCCCTTCTCAGAAGTGCTTAGTTTACTGTAGTCATGCACTCTAGTCGATATAAAAGCATCACCCTTCATCATATACACATTCGCGGATGCAGGATTGTTCGAATATGGAGAGGGTCCTTGACTACCCCCTTCCACGCTTGTAGAGGCTTGGGTTAGGTTTTGCCCGTGTTGAAATAGATTGGTTAACACGGCAGGTTGTTGTTGTGTCACAAACTTTTGGGCCTCTGCATTGGTGGGTCGAGTGGTCTTCCGCACACAGGTTGCACGGATACCTCGCCTTTCGTTTCTCAGTGTTCCCCCACCAACATTATTAGTGGGTTTCTTATCCCCCTTGCCCTTCTTTCGTTGTTTTTTCTTTCCATTAGGCTGTTGCATGGCCTTTGGATTGGTCGATTGCACTATGTGTACATCTGATGTTTGGGTAGGGGGAGTAGCCAAAACAATAGTTTAGCTGGCCGTTGTGTGTTGTATAGACAATTGCTGCAATTGCTTTGTTAGTTGTTCAACGGGCTTTGTTTGTGCTGAACGAAAAATACCATCGACATGTGGTCCAATTCTCTATTTGGTTTTATCAAGTATTGAGCGTGGCACATCTGGAAAGATCTCGTATAATAAGCTAGACCAAGAGTAGATTAGCTCAATATTTTGAGCTCTCATGATGGAATCTTCTTCGGAAAACACTCCCGACGTCATGGCGTCTTTGGATAACTGTGGGACCAAAGACTTAAGGAACCACTCAAGCAGGAATGTTGGTGGGACTGGCACCTTAATTAAACTCTTATGGCATCTCCATTCTCGGATGTGATTAGAGATATGGTCCGCTTTTTTCTATTCGAAATTGGCCAGCAATTCTGTGCCAGCATCGTATCTCATAGGTAATTGGAAATGGTTTAGGAAAGCCATTTCCAATTCACCGAAGGAAGAGTATCTTGAGCGGTCGAGCTCAATGTACCATTTCACGACACTCCCAATGAGAGTACGTTGAAACAATTGCAACTGTATGGAGTCGTCTTTCAACGAGTTAGACAAGCACCAAAGATGGAAGGTGGTCACATGATCTCCTGGATCTTCGTTAGGCTTGGCTTCGAATTTTGGTATGTCTGAAGGCAACTTCGTCGACATAGGGGGCCAACGCGGATCGTGACAGATAGGGTCATTCAACAACCTTGTTAAGCTTGGAAAATGCAAGGTTTCCAGGAAAGGTAGTTTGGGTTGTTGGTGATAACCATGGAAAAAGGGTGATAACCATGGAAAAAGGGGCCTGGAGTTTGACTAGCACTAGGTTTCCAGGAAAAGTTGGGTTTTTGGCCAAGGTTCTAGTAAAAACCATGGCCATGACCAATGTACGAAATCTGTGTGTGAGGAGACATCATTGACTGGTTCCCAAAATAGGATGTAGATGGTTGGGCATGCAATGCATTCGGAGGACTTTGGGAAGGGTTTCCCCATGCCGATCCCATGGGTATAGGCATAGCACCTTGTCTAGGGTTCCATTGGTTGTGAAAAGAATTTCCCTAGATCGACATTCCTGATGAGGGAACTGATCCTTGCCAAGAATTCCAAGGTCCTGATGTGGAAGAGATTCTTGGGTTTGCCCCTTGTGCAGGAATAGTACCCTGCATAGGATTAGGTTGGCCATAACTAGGGTTTCCCCCAGCCGGGAAAGAAACTAACGAGAAATTTTTATTACCAAATGCAACGAACAAAGAATATGGTGTCGACCCTACCGACATGTTATGAGAAGGTGGTCCTTGACTCCCTACTCCAATTGAACTATGGTGTGTGTTTGGCTTGGCAAATTGCTGGTGGGTACTGCCAAGTGAAGTGGACGAAGGAGGTATATGACCTCCCCTGTAAGGGAAAGCATTAAAAGGAGCTGAAGTGCCCCCGCCAATGGGTCCTTGCAGAGGAGTGTTAGAGCTCCCTGCCCCCAGACCTAAAGTCTTCAAAGTGGAGTAGGATAGTACAAGACTTGTACCCGAGTTAGGCATCTCATATGAGAATGGAGGGCCTGTCACACTCTCTGTGAAAGGAGTAGTGGCCTTCATCAAAGACGGGATCAGACCACTGCTCGAGGTAGAGGCAGTCGAGACCGTGGTGGCTCGGACTGGCGATGGTGGGGTAGGAGGTGGAACACCCCCTGTGACGACAACCGTGGTGAGAATATTAGGATTACCAGAAGAATAGACATGATTTGCCTCCATGACCGTCTACTTTAAAGGTGTCAAAAGGTCCTTTAACAGAGGTTGGTCAGGTGCAATTTTCGGTGACCCGGTCACTTCAAAAGACCTTTTTTGGTCTAGCTTTCGACTTAGCGGTGGTGGGGGTGGCTCCAGTGCAACTAGTGGCAGACCAAGAAGCCTTCATGACCAGTGGAGCTCATGATCCTCCACTGTGTGAGAATATCAAAGACACACTAGGGCTTTCTATTCATTCAAAAACAACACAGACTAGAAAAATTCCTATAAGATAAAACAAGAAAATACTAAACTAGTTGGAAGAACAGTTACAACAACCAACACTAGAGAAACTTACGGGTGCAAGTGAAACTTGAACACGGAAGAACCCTCCAAGTATACTCTGCAAAGTGTGGTCCAATGTCTGTCCTAGGTACCATGGTATACCCCCGCAGTCACCTGTGTATGTCTCTAAAAAAGATAGGCAACTAGGTTTCCAGCGCGCGAACAGTCACCAGGCGAGTACAGTCGACAGTCGGGTATACCACAATGAGCAGGGTATCGAGCCCGAAACCTATCAAGGGTATTGAAGGCAAGTGGTCTGAAAGACAACTGAGGACCTCGAACGAATTCGAGACCCACGAAGTTCCGTGGCAAATGCAATCGATGGAATCCCAAGACAAGCCCTCTATATGTGTTCTCCACCACGATTGGTCCAACTTTGGTGGGGTTATCTCCACTATCTTTCCGCACACGACCTCGTGTTTATCCCTTGTGTTAGAGGGGGGTTCCGGTTAACTTTCACGATACTAGACTTGGACACTCCCTAACTCAGACTCCAATGTTTGATTTAATGGCCTTGAAGAGTTTCCTCTCCAACATAATTCAAGGGCCTAACCCTAAACTAGTTGGGTGACCCTACAAACATAAAAAGTCTAATGAATTTTAGATTTAGCATTAATTTTTATGTCTTGTCTTAAGTCAAAGGTTCTGAAAGTGAAACTAGTGATGTTTGAAAGATGAAAAACAAATAAACAGAAAGATGGAAACAAAAAAACTTCTTCTTGAAAACAACTTTTCAAACTAAAAAAAAAATTCTAAGATATTTAAACAACAAACTCAAAGAAGGATTTCACTCGACTATGAGCTATTTACGATCTAATTAAACCTTCAAGAACTTATGAAAGCAAAGACTTTTCCTGGTTACTAATGCAAACCAACACTATTTAACCAAACAAAGAAATAAAAGTTTTTTTTTTTTAATTTGAATGCTCACAAAGAAAAAAGGAAAAATATCAACAAATAAAGACCAAGAAAACTTCTGGCCTAAGCGCAAGTCGCAAAGAGTCACTTTAAAAATAACACACAAGCAAATTAAAACTAGACTGTCACACTTGTCTAAAAACCCTATGAAAAGAAAATTTTGAGGAAAACTTCTTAATGAAAAAAAAAAACTATTGTTGTGATCAAACCTAAGTTACTGACCGCTATGACAGAGACCCAAAAACCTGAGAGGTATAACTCTTGTTAAAAGAAAGGATGTCTACCTTACCTTAAACAAGAATTTTCTGCATAGGCACGCTGCTGACAGTTCAATAGCAAGCATATGCACGCAAGCTGTGTAAAGTCAGGGCACATGTACATGCGTTCTAGCCTTATATAGGCTGCGTGTATCTTTGAAACTCTAGTACAAATGAAAATCCAAGCAATCAAGCCCAGACGCTAAGACCGGAAGAGCGTCGTGTAGGGAAAGAG
>CBVK0103027629.1:0-11526 GCA_900067695.1 Picea abies | reverse complement strand
TGAAGTAAATAAGGCTGAAATTCAAGGGAGGATAAATTATTTTGATGATGCTTTCTAAGGTATGTTATTTATAGGGTTGTTGAGCACTCAACACACCCTAAAAGCCTTAATAAATTTTATCACTTTTTGGGTACTACTTGTTTTCTTCACTGTTTGAATCGATTTCACTTTGGGAAATGATTTATATTTGTGTTGTTTTCATGAATCTTATCATCAAGTCAGGTTTGTTTGAACTTGTTAACCCCATGTCTAAAAGAACTTAACACCTGAATTGAGAATCAACAACTAACACTGCACCTAACGCGCTCAAGATCGGTGTCAAAAAAAATTCAAGCAAGTAAAGAAACCACACAGTTACAATAGTCATCAAGTGTCAATCCTTGATCGGCGTCTGCAGAAGGTGGGATTGGTTTGCGTAAGTTATTCACACAAAGTTTCAAAAGATAGTCGATCCCCTTCGGCATCGACAAAAGGCAGGAAAGATAGACAATTGACAATGGACATAAAGAAAGAATCGATAGCCGATGAACGATGCGCTTCATTGAGGTCGAGGAAATACAAAAAAGTTAAAACAATCGTTTTATCCACGACAAGCATATCACCGATCGTCGATCCCCGATGCGTTTTCAGCATCAGGACTTTTTTGAGAGTCGATTCGAGAGAACTTGGGTAGGTTGATTGTCGATCGTCGATCATTGATCCTTGACACTTTTCAGCATTGACAATATAGGATGTGGTTTTAGAATGCATAGCTTAAAAAAAAGAGTCTTGATTCCGATTAACACGAGCAAATGAAGTCACTGATCTCGAGTGCCACGTGTCTTTACCACGTAAGGGGGTTGTACGACCTAGTTTCATCCCGAGTCATTTTTAGGTTCCATGGGTCCCAGTGATGCCTCCAAGTCATCTTTGCCATGTCAGCTCCATACGGCCAAATCAATCGACGTCAGAGCTTTTGCGAGAAGATATCAATGAAAATGTTTGAAGCACAATCCCAACCCCTGATCCACCAACTAAAATAGCGAAATGATGGGATGTTTGCGGCATAAGATACGATCAGATTTAGACACTTAATAGACCAGTTAATGTCTAACCCCGCATTAGTTTCCACCTCGTGTGCCGATTAGACAAAAACATTTTGAAATTGCCAATAGACCACATTACCACTCACGCTCGCATCGTCAACCCACGTTGAATTTAAGTTTAAACATCTTTGAATATCTCACAACATATTTAATGAAATTACACTCATAACCCGAATTGAATGGCTTATGCGACAAGGTAAGTTCATTCCTGTTTAAATCTCTAGAACGATTCTGAACGAATTCATTATGTGCACAAGATGAATTCCATAGCATCTGAAGGAGCAAAGCGAACGTCTCGAGACTGTACCGACCCTCTGATTATCAAAACCAAGTTTAACAAGTTGCATAGGTATGTATTCAAGTTTGTCAATTCATTGGCCGCAATATATGCATCTGATTTGCTTGCAGAATCTATAAACTATGTTCTCGCTGCAAGTAAGATGCCTTCGAGAAATCCAACCACCAGACGCTCGCCGAGGGCACCCAAACTAAAGGAAGCTAAAACAGGCGAAGGTTCCTCTCCGGGACTGCGAGGCACTTGGAGTATGCTCCCATGATGGAGCCTGTTATTAAAATTTCAAAAAAGAAAGATTTTGTCCAGCCTCCACCCTTCGGTGATACAGAAGCAAGCACTAGATCCAAAGTAATGCTCCCATAGTGGGGGGATCTTTTCAATAGAATCAACCAAGAAGAATACCCAAAATGTTGTTGAAGATGATTTTTGTCAATAGAACTTAGCCGGCAAAGCGTTGCTAGGCTCCCTCTCCAGTCACATTACTTGCGTGAAAGTTTCATTTCTTCTCGTTTAATATTGGCGCATTGTTCGTAAGTGAAATTATTGTGATGCTTGAATTACTACTAAGCAGATCCTATTACTCACTCATCACATTATTCACGCCGTCTTATTTCTCCAATGACACACATGTCCAAAAACTTTGATATCACCATTGTTGATCTATGCTCCCTCCTTATTCGCACTCACTTGCGCAAAGTCTCGCATGCTCTTGTCGAGTTACTGCTACACATTCAAAGAAAGTTACATGATCATCAGTCAACATATTTTATTGGAAATGATACAAGTTAATTCAGATGAAGGAAAGTCATTACAATTTTCAACGAGGTTACGATGGTACTTGGAAAAAATTTCATTGTTCTTTACCATCACTTAAATTAACCTATTCTCTCATTCTCACATTCCTAACTTTGTCAATTTTACATTTAAAAAACTCAAGTACAAAATTATCTCTTATGTCTCTCTCTTTTCCCAATCCACTCCATATTGTAAAAACCATCATATGAGATGCTTACCATCATCTAATTCGTTATGTTCCAAGACTCACCCTTCATAGCTTTTAATAAAGGGAAAGGAAAGGATTATTAAAAGTTTCATGTATACTACTTCCTTGTTTAAATATCCCTCTCTAATGTTTAATCATTACTAAACTTTCTTTTAGGATTATCCTCATGCCATATCATGAAGCAAAAAGGAAAGGGAACGTGGCTATGATGGAATTTTAACATGTAAACACGATTGTGGGTTCTACTAATTCAATATGCCATAAGGAGAAAGGCACTTAAAGTCCATTATGTTGAAGATCGTGACATAATAGAGAAAAGAGTTTTTTAGTGGCAAATTTGCGATCACATGTTGTAGATGTAATTGATCAAAATATAGATTCACATGGCATTTTTTTTTGAGACAATAATGAAAAGGGGACGCGTAAATCCACTATTCATTTTCTTATTTCAAGGAACATACATACTTATATTTGGTGGTGGCGGCGTTGGATGCTACCACCGTTATATTTGTATCCAACCATATGTAAAACAACTGACGGGAATAATTATAAAAACTATTGAGGAGAACACACGGGAAAGATAAAGCAATTTTTTTTTTTGTTAAGTAATGAGTTATGAAAATTTTCAAGTTCGGTTATAAAACTACCAACTGAAGGAACGGTCGGAACGGTCTACCTAGGGAAATAAAAGAAAGCAGTGCGCAACCTACAACCTTTGAGGGAGGTCTTAGAAGGAGATAATTTTTTTAAGGATATATTATCTCAAAAATAAAACTCAGAGAGAGAACTTAGGCAGAATTTTCAGAGAGTAGTATGTTGTGAGTGTTGGGAGGGCTTTTTCATTTTATTCTTTCATTATATCTTCAACGGAGATTGACGAAATCGTTGGCAGCATGTGATTTTGCAAAGAAGCGAAAAGAATAGGAGAGGATAAGCGTGTTGGCCTTCACGAGGTTTCCTCTTTGTGATTCGCCACCATTGCTCTATTCCACTTATGGCTCGACTTTCTTTTTCCTTTTTTACGCTTGGTCTTTCTATTGTACATTTCGTCTAAAAAGGCTAAAAATCATATACCTGACCCTAGTCTACATAGAGACTTATAGATTTCGAAGACTTGTGATTTGTATGAGAAGCTCTTTTAATGAAAAACAATTTTTCTTCACTTTGTAATCTTTCTTTGAATTTTCTTTGAAATCCCTAGTTTTCCTTTCTTTATTTATTTAAAAAACTTTGATTTCAGAAATAACTTAAAAAAACAAACTAAATGTAATTATGTTGTAAACAATCATGTTTGTAAAAAATTTATTTGTGTACTTTATTTTATTACTTTAATTTTATGATCTTTACATCCTGTCTTTAAAAAGGAAAATGAACAAAGTCATGAATATGCTATGTGTATATATGTTTTATTTATTAACTAGTTTAATGTATATAATCTTTTTTGTTTTTTTGGGTTACTATTTTGATTTCATCGTGTTTTAGTTACATCATTTAAATGTTATATATCCTCTGTAAACTAACCTAGTTTATTAGTTTTTTTAGCTTTTAGTTAATTTTGTTTTATTTCTTTATTTTTCTGTTAAATTAAAAACAAAAGCATTACCATTTTATTTTCTTTTGCATTTTCTTTATTAATTTTAATTTTGTTAATATAAATGTATAAATTCCACATAAAAGTTGTTAAAGTTGTAAATAACATAAAAATCATGAAATCACATAAAGATTAAATATTGTCAAAAGGTTAAATTATAATGTAAAGGAATTCATGCTTGGAATATAGGTTAGGGTAAATTTGGCTTAAAGTTTAATGTGCATTCTTGTCTATGGCTTTAATCCTAGGGTGATATTCCCGCTTCTTCTCGCCTAGCTCGCGGGAAGTTGAAAATGTTGGCGTTTGAGACTCTCTAGTCTTTTGGCGTCAACAAGTGTATCCCACACAATGACCTAGAGGTTAGGGCACTCGATAACCAGGTGTTCTTGAACATCCGACGATCATATTTACACGGTGGAAAGAAGCGCACAGCCTTTGAGGGAGGTCTTATTAGAACAAAAAAATTCTGAAGGATATATTATCTCAGAAATAAAACTCAGAGAGAGAATTTAGGCAGAATTTTCAGAGTAGTATGTTGTGAGTGTTGGGAGGGCTTTTTCATTTTATTCTTTCACTATACTTTTAGCGGAGATTGACGAAATCGTCTGCAACAGGTGGTTTTGCAAAGTAGCGAAATGAATAGGTGAGGATGGGCTTGTTGGCCTTCATGAGGTTTACTCTTTGCGATTCACCACCATTGCTCTATTCCACTTCTAGCTTAGCTTTCTTTTTCCTTTTTTACGCTTGGTCTTTCTATTGTACATTTTGTCTAAAAAAACTAAAAATCATATACCTGACCCTAGTCTACGCAGAGACTTGCAGATTTCAAAGATTTGTGATTTGTATGGAAAACTTTTTAATGAAAATCAATTTTTTCTCACTCTAGAAGGTTTCTTTGAATTTTCTTTAAAATCCTTAATTTTCCTTTCTTTCCTTATTTAAAAAACTTTGATTTCATAAACAAATAAATAAATTATTGGACAAAACCTTAAAAAAGACAAACTAAATGTAATTATGTGATAAACAATCATGTTTATAAAAATTTTATTTACTATCTTTAGTGTACATAAACCTTGTTTATTTTATTACTTTAATTTTATGATCTTTACATCCTAACTTTAAAAAAGAAAATGAACTGTTTATTTTATTACTTTAATTTTATGATCTTTACATCCTAACTTTAAAAAAGAAAATGAACAAAGTCATGTTATATGTATATATGTTTTATTTATTAACTAGTTTAATGTGTATAACTTTTTTTTTGGTTTACTATTTTGATTTCATATGTTTTAGTTACATTCTAACTCTTAATGAAAATATACAAATTTATATCATTTAAATGTTATCTATACTCTTTAAACTAATCTAGTTTAATAGTTTTTTTTAGCTTTTAGTTAACTTTGTCTCATTTATTTTTTTTTCTACTAAATTAAAAACAAAAACATTACCATTCTATTTTTTTGTGCATTTCCTTTATTAATTTTAATTTTGTTAATACAAATGTATAAATTTTAGAAAGAAGTTGTTAAAGTTGTAAATAATATAAAAATCATGAAATTGCATAAAGATTAAATATTGTCAAAAGGTTAAATTATAATGTAAAGGAATTCATGCTTGGAATATAGGTTAGGGTAAATTTGACTTAAAGTTCAATGTGCATTCTTGTCTGGGGATTTAATCCTGGGGTGATATTCCCGCTTCTTCTCGCCTAGCCCCGCGGGAGGTTGAAAATGTTGACGTTTGAGACTCTCTAGTCTTTTGGCGTCAATAAGTGTATCCCACACAACGACCTAGACGTTAGGGCGCTCGATGACCAGGTGTTCTTGAACATCTGATGATCATATTTACACATGGTGGCAAGCAGAAGCCTAGTTTTCCCTTGCATAGAGATTCTGAAATGGCTCATCGACAATACAAACGGGCATAAGTGCTTGATCAACGATGAGAATGGTGGATGTGTCGGAGTTTTCCTCCCAACAGAAGTCCCTATGAGCTCAGGGACCCATAGGAGTGGCTCAACACGGACTTCGTGGTGAAATTCTATGAATTCCATGACACTAGTCGGTTGATGGCCTCATGGTGGAAAGAAGACAAGAAGTTTACTAACTGGAGAAATGGTTGGTACGAGACAATTAGCCTTAGAGAGCCATACATCTATTTGATGGCTCTCATTTGTTGGTTATATGAAGAAAATGATTGCTCCAAGTTTTCGGAAGCATGGATGTCATTGGCATACACAATGGCGATCTTCAGGAGAAGCTTCAACTTGGGAGCGATAATCTCAAAACAATTAATCATCTATGTACAACAGGCTCAGATGCTGAAAGAAGGGGAGGCACTCACTTTCTACATGGCCTCGTACCTGCTCGATGTCATGTGTGGAAGGAATGTCTTCGCCGACATGAATTTCAGCTGGCATGTTGCAGAGCTCTTGGTCCATGTCTACTTCAACATACTATGGGAGAACAGGTACAAGAAATATTATGCACTCATCTGTGATGAATTCATCACCCATATTCATTTTATTATTTTCAAGAAGGAACTCCCAATATTATCTATAGCAACCAAGAAAATGGTAGCAAAAGTAGGCCATTAGTATTTAGATGAGCGATCAACCTACATCAGGGTGTTCGGGGCCACCAGAGCACCACATCTCCTACTTGCTCATGTCCCATACCGACTCATGGTGGGGGAAATCTATTGTCATACTATATTGTAGGGCTACAATGCCACATTGGTCAAGGACAAGAAGCATGATTTCATATCCTATGGTTTTCATATAGGGTTTTTATCTGGTAAAAGATACTGCTCAAGCAAAATTAGAAGGGTTGAGCCAACTTGAATTCAGGTTCCCGACACGATGATTCCGCAAGTGCGACCCTAAAGGCCTGGTCATCCAACATGCTTCACAGGTATCGTCATGTTGGCCATATGCTCATGATAAGTTTGAGGATGAGATTTTCATAGAGTTCGCATAGGACTGGGATGAGGTGGTGTAGAGAATGAACAATCCAAACATGACCAGGTTCAAATCCATGAGCATGGATGAAGAGGTGGAAACATTAGAGCATTCAACTCAAGAGGCCCTCAGAGCCAGGGAATAAATCAAAGCGACAGAGACAACATAGACACAGAGAAGGGGATTACTCTTGATAGAATAGGCATAGATGATCATTCATCAGTTGCAAAATGACCTCGATCTGATATAAATTACTAGGATTCCCATTGATAACCCAATCAAAATTCGAGGGGAACCAAGTGGCCTAGAACCAATACGACTTGAAGAAATCACCGAGTCATAAAACCCTGAGGTTCCACCACCGCAAACCGGATCACTAGGGGAAATTTCGACCTAGCCCAAGATAGCTAGGACATTAGGGAGAACAAGTGTACCAAATCCGTTTTTAGATTTTATAACCATCTATGATGATGAGGAGAGTTCAAAGGTGTCCCTGGTCACTGTTGTGCAAATTACAGAGGAGAAAGAACTCGAGAGAGCATCCACCCCGGGTCCCGATGCTCCAATTAAGAGTCGTTCGCAGAGTGAGCATGAGGTAGAAAGTGCCTTGGACGCTGAGCCACTCGACATACTAGAGAACCACTAAGAAAAGGAGGCTTATGTTGGACAGTTCAATCCTCATCACCACATAGGAGAAATTGATCATCATAGAGCATGCCAAGATGACCAAGATTATCGACGCAGGAATGGCGATCACAAATGCCACCCTGGATAGAGAAAGGAAATATGAAGAGGATTTGGATGCTGCGCTAAAGGATTTGGAGCATCTGCACCATTTGGAGAAATACTATTAGGACTCCACACAGGCCACCGTGTTTTTGAGAAGTGAGTTCCAAGATGCCTACAACAAATTCACAAATGAACGACACATTTTCACTACAAGGATAGCCAAATTCTAAGAAGACACTCGTATGGAACTAGAGACCTGCAAATATGTGGAAATATGGTATGAGAAGGCCCACCAAACAGTGGAAATAATTGACTACATCAATGCGGTTCAAAAGGGTCGTGATGCTGAAGAGCATGGCATTTGAGTGTTGAGGGATAGTAGCATATATCAGATAAGGAAAGTGGCTAAATACTAGGTGAAAATGGCCCAAGAAACTCAACGAGAGATTCAAGAGAAATGGGTTGATTGCAAAAGAAGTTGGGTCAATATTAATCGGGAGATGAAAGACATCGGTCTCCCAGAATTCGACTCACCTAAGAACTTTGTCGACTTGCATGACATAGTCAAAAAACATGCAGAAAAAGACTCGGCATGGACTGTAGAGATAGAAAAGGTGGATAAAATGGCACCATGACAAGTACAACAATTCATGGAGCATCCGATCAAGGCTTGAACGATATTACAACAGTTAAGTGTCAAAATAGTCAAGTATCGGGCGTAGGCAGTAGAAGTAAAAGAGATCATTTTGGCCCCGATGGACCAACATAGATTCATGTATGCCAACACATGCGAGGAACTCTTTGTCAAATGGTTAGAGTATGAGAAGATTCATACACTTCAGTGAAACCCTTCGATGACTCTTAGAATACAGAGAGATGGAAGCACCATGTGGTGATGTTTTGTTTTACTTATCTTGCACTTTTTATAGTTATTTTTAGTTAATGATTTGTTATAAATAAGAGGATCGAAATTTTAGAAAGGGTCGATGGTTTTGGCAAAGACTCTCATTTTTGGAATTGTAAAGAACTATTTCAGAACTACCTTAAAGGAGAAGTCATGTTTAGTACTGGAGGCAAATTTCTGTTTTACATCAAAGGCGTGTGTGATTGGATCTAAGGAGGAGTTACTTCTGACATTATCTCATGAATGGATGTTATAATGAGTAAGAGTTTTTGAATCTATTGACAAGTTAGTTGATTCAAATTTTTTTATAATTCTTGTCTCTAATGATGGAAAGAAAATCGTTGTGTTAATGTGTGATTAATGGTTAGAGATAAGGAAACTATTTTTCTTGCCATAATTTTATTGTATGTATGTTTTCTTTCGATAATTGTATCTCAGTCAATAATTAAAATACCATCAAGTTGATGTATTAGTACTAGGTTTGTCACAGGTATGAAAATAGTTTTCTGCATGCTTGAGCACAAGGGTTATCCCAAGCTCAATCTTCTTCAGTATTTAAGATTTCCCCTTTTAACCAGCTAGTTTATACCAACACACATCTTTTAGTAGACCCACCTAATAAAAGAAAATACAAAAGAGAACGTTTAAACTGAAAGAGGAACTTTCACAAGAAGATATCCTATAAATCACTACATAAAGACCATCAATTATTTGGTCGGATCGACGGATCTAGAGAACTATTCCACTATCAAACAATGCAGAGTCTAATTGGGCCTCGATGGCGGGTTTGGTTCCTGTTGTTGAGTTAAAGGGATTTAGGACCCCTCAACAGAACTGGTGCTAGAAGGAGGGTCGATGAATGAATGAATAACAATATTTCTGATATAATATTTCACACAGCCTGTAGATTCAAAATATCCCACATGCATGGGTAGTCATTCTAAAGACAACCCACATACACTGAGTACTCCTAAAATGATTAATTCACCCCAGCAAGAGGAAGAAAATTTATTCTCTGAAATACCTTACACTCTTCCCCACGAGGATTTGAACCAGTTCAGAAGAATCACAAGAGCTTACGCCCAACAAATTGGAGAACTACCCTTAGCTCTGTTACTTCCTCATAGAAAACAAGTAAGAAGACCAGTGGTCGACACCCCCAGCTAGGTTTTTGTTCACACAGTAGAAGACCTGATATATTTCTCCCTCACTGAGATCGAACACCCCCTCAATCTAATCCCCAAAACACTAGCTGGTAACTGCTCTGAGCCCGACAATTTTGAATCTGATGAGGAAGGGTTTAACTTGGAATGCTCAACTTTGGAGTCAAACGACATGGAGGATAAAAATGATCATAATGAAGAAAAGGGAAACCCACCTCAAAATAATCAACCTTGGTTGGCCAGATATGCTCTGGAAATTCCCAGATGAGTACATAACCTTCCTCGACATCCAGAAAAGTTACTCCCTAAATTTGACCCTGAAACCTTAGGACTGCCTGAAGACCATATAAAGAAGTTCATACTAGATATTCGACTAATGAATGTCCAACATGAAGATTTAGTATGCAGGCGTTTCCCTTATACCTTTGAAAATTCAACCTCTACATGGTATTTTAACCTACTTGTAGGGTCCATAACTAGTTGGATGAAGTTTCAAAATTATTTTTTAGACAAATTCGCTGAAGAAACCACTACAGGAGATTTGATGGTTGAGTTGTTCGCCACCACCATGAGTTCAAAAGAGAAGGTTAAAGACTTCAATCAACGATTCACCACTATCCTAAACAAATTCCAACCTGAATCTAAACCCACTTAGGAGTTGCAAATCGAAGTATATTCTAATGCTCTCCATGTTTCAATTTCCATGTTTGTAAAAAGGATTGGCAAAACAACCCTAGCTGATAATTTCGAGGAATCCAAAAAAATTGAATTCCAAATGAAGGGATTTAAAGAAGGTCGGGTCTCATTAGTTAAGAAGTAAGCTCAACCTCCACCCAGGAGAGGACTCTTATTGACCATACCCCTAGGGAAAAAAACAGAACAAGGTCCTGAAAAGGGAAGTGGAGACATAGAATACCTACAACGAATGATAAATAAGTTGTCAAATGAAATCATAGACATGAAAAGAAGTACAGGGTAAGGAAACCCTGCACTATAAACCCTATAAACCCAAATTCCCTATAAACCCTTTCTTATAATAAATCCACCATTCAAAGCAATTGAACCCCCCCAAACCAACTTAAACATCGACCTGGGAAATGTAGCATCTGACTCCTTCTGTACCTATCACCAAGAGAAACATTCTAAAAGGGGTTGTTCAAAATGGATTCATGCCATGAATTAGATGGCCAATTGGTTTCTAGACGAGGTTTCCCTTACAGGAAAATCAAGAGGTTCAACAATGAATATTGATGATCAGGAAGAAGTTGACCCGCCAGAAGAAACAACCATGTTGTTGTGGGATCCTTACTCGTCGATGCCTTCCGAAGATCTATTTGAGGTTCAAGAACCACCCGTAGAGGTCTTGGTTGTGAAAATGCGAAGTAGGGGTTAGCTGGTCTCAAACAACCTTACCATTTCCCACACTTTGAGAGGAAAACAAACATCCGATCACCCGAAAGAATATTTTGTCTCCCAAAGAAATCCTATAAACATACATACACGAGAATCACCTAAGCTAGACTACAACATAGTAGAAGATTTAAAAAAATTGAAGAAAAATATATCGGTCATGGACATGTGTAGAATCCCCAACAAAATGACTTTATGTTACAAGCCTTGAAGTCAGTAGAAACTCCTACAATAAGCATTGACCAAGGAGAAAATCCATCCCTCACAGATCTAAGAAATAAACCAATTGTAAACGCTTGCTCTGAAGATAAAAAGGGAAAGCCTTTTTTCCCACCATTCCTCATGCTGGAAGAAGAAAGGGAAAAAGAAAAATCAAAGTTCATTTCT
>CBVK0103027603.1:0-12211 GCA_900067695.1 Picea abies | reverse complement strand
GCTTATCTCTGAGAAGAGATGTGACGGCTACTCACATTCGCGAGAAGATGCTTGTCAAAATGAGGCTCTAAAGGCCTTTTTAACATAAGGAAAATACAAAACCCTAACCCCGGAAGATGAAAATCCAAAAGGTTTACAGGCCATGATGGCGGTAATTGATACGTCAACTTCCCGGGGGCGTAACTTATGCATATAATCTTCGTTTGGGGCGCTCAATACACAGTTGGAAAGGTCTAGTCGAGAAGAATAGATTCTGACTAGATAAAGCTAGTGCCCTTGTTAATATCATGGGCCTGAAATCCCCAAAACAACATCGTTTAGGGCCTCAAAACAACCCTGGAAGTTTGGGACCCAAAAAATTGTCGAAAAACTATCGAGGTGGAAAACTCTATTTTGAGCTAGTGGAATAGGTGGGTGGCCACCGATATCCACCTAGATAAATATGATATAGATAAATTTTTAGGATATTTAGGAAACATATCCAATAATTTGTGGTAAAAAATTTAGATTCTTATTCACTATAATTCTTAAGTTGCAAGTAGTGGAAGTTGAGGTTTTTTACTAGTTCTAAAACTAGTCTCCAAAATGTTTTCTAGGTAAAAAAATCCATATATGATTCTATAAAGATCCAAATTGATTGTCATCGGTTTAATTAGAAATACAATGGACCATGATGTTTTACATCCAAATTTCAAAATCATATCATAAAAAATTGACACATGGGATTATGTACAAGTTCTCCCTCTCGAAAGGGATAAAAATCAGCAAGTTTTGGAAAAGTTACCATAACTTTCACTTAGCACATAAGAATTTGGTAAAACCTATGACATTGCAGAGAAGACATATCAAGATACTACATTATGAAATTATGACTCAAAAGTGTCAAAATTTCATAGATATATCAGGAGAAAGGTTGGATAGAAAGAAAGTCTCCAAATTAGAGTTTTAAAAGGTATGTTAATTTAAAATTATCATAAATTTTGATTGGGATGTCTTATTGAGGTGATTCAAAAGCCATTGGAAAGAGAAAACATGGAATAATGTATTGTAAAACGGATCATAACTATTTGGGATCATTATTGATCATATATTAATTTTGTAAATTGAGGTTTTAGGTTAGACCTCAATTAAGAATCAATGGCTATACCTAACTTTAGTGGGGATGAAGATAAAGATGAAATCAATCTCATGGAATGGTTGAGAATGATAAGGAAAATTCGTAAGAATCCTTTTGGGGGAATTAATTGTTTTTATGGTGGATATTTGGAGTGGTGGATGATTATTAATAAATATACTAGATGAAACATGACATCGGAAGTATTTGAAAATTCGTTCTAAAAAATGGATCAAGGACTAAAAAATATAAGTGATGCATAAAATTGAAGATGAATTCATTGAATCTAAAAAACAAATTTCCATTACCAAAAAGATGAGGAATTAAAATAATATCTTATGAATAAGTGTGATGAATTGTGTAAGTTACAGTTACTTAATGAATCATGCATCAAGGAGGTAAAGAACTTAAAGCAAGGAAAGATGAGTAAATTCAAGAAGGGTGAAGAAATATGTAGATTACAAAACTCTAATAAAAAAAACACTAGAGGAAGTCAAGAGATTGAAAGAAGAAGAGAAACATTGTAAAAATCAAGAAAAGACGAGGATCTTGGATGAAGAGACTACCAAAAGACTTGAAGAGGAAATTTGCAAGAAGATTGAAGAAACCTTAAATAAGGATGAGGAAAAAAATAGAATCTAGAATTGAATAAGGACGTAATAATTTGATGGATTACATCACATTATAGCTTCAAAAAGAGAAGGAACACAAGATTCAAGAAGGTCACCAGAAAATAATTGAAGAAGATGAGCTACATATTGAAAATGTTAAAGTTAAATATGATGGAATTATCTCAAAATAAGGTAGTATTAAAGACCAAGCACAAAGGATAAGGATTCCATTGTCTCTAAAAATAAGATGGATGACATGGGTGTGAAAAATGAAGAAAAACCATCAAATGAGAAAGCATATCAACGCCCTCATTACTAAGAAAGTTTTCAAGAAAGAAAACAATATTGGCATTGAAATTACCAATGAAGAAGATGGAATAATCAACAATATTCATGGAATAGGGTATCATAAAACCATTATTTGACAGGGTATTATCAAAAACCAACATGTACAATGAATTGTATAAATCACAACAACAACACATGGAATAAAAGGAAACAAAATTATGAAACAACCAACTATCAAGGATTAATACAAAAAAGAATTGAGTTTGGATGGATTGATCATCATGGATGACAACAAGAAAGAAGGAATACAAGGAAATCCCATTACTTGGTTTCATGGCATGTAACACCCTTAATTACAAAGCTTTGAGGACAAATATTTTTGAAGGTGGGTAATATGATATGACCCCAAGGGGGGAATATATGGGGTTAAATGTATATGATATGACCCCAATGGGGGGCATATATGGGGTTAAATGTATAAGTAATGGGGTAAATGTATATGTAATAGTAGTCGGTCTAATAAAGGGGCTTCATGTGCAATGTGTGAATAGGTATATATAGAGATCATGTAGTTATTATTGGGGGACATGTGATTTGGATGTATAAATGTATTGAGGTATTTGGAGGAGGTTCTACTATTCTTTGGGTTATTGTGTAACTCATATCTCGTATCTATATTGGAGATGTGCTCCACACTCTCATTTGTTGTCCATGGTGTGTACTCTATTTATTGTGTTATCTTAAGTATTTGGTTCATAACATGCCCCTTCTCCAAAACTTTTCTTGAGGAAATTTTAGTTGACCCATCTACTAGATAGCCCATAATGTGAATAGCATCCCCCAAGATTAAGGGTCGGTCAATCATTCTCCATGATCATACCCCTCCATGATAATACTATGCTTGAAGAAGGGAAGGACAACATTTTCACTAGATAACCCATGATAGGAATGCCATCAATAAGGAAGGGTTGGATGATCCTTCGGTATGCTCCCATCCATGAGAATATTATTCTTGAAGAAGGGTCAGATGAATCTTCCATTGGATACCCCGCAATGAGAATATAGTAATTAAGGAAGGGTCAGTCAACCCTTCTCCATTTTCTCTCTCCATGAGAATATTATTGTTCTAGGGAAAAACTACATGTGGCCTAAGTAAGAAAACCCTTAGTGAGTGGGTGTGGCTCACAAAAAGACAAACATATAGATAACATATCTTTGTTTTATAAGACTTGGAAGCATGATAAAAGTAAATGAGAAGAAGGATAAAAAAGAACACGATTACATATGGTTTTCCTTCCCACTAAAAAGAACATGAAGCCAAAGCATGTTGTTGCAAATAATTATCTAGGAAGTAGGTCTAGAAACCTTGGCTTCATGTTCTTTTTAGTGGAAAGGATAAAAAAGAAAATGACTAACTTTGGTTCAAACTTCCCTTAAACATATGGCCTGACACAATGAGGACTTGGGAAAAAATTAATGCCAAAAGGACCAATGATATAAAGAAACAATGCAAAAGGAACTAAAGAATTCTCTGAATGACTGGAAGAATAACCGATCAAAGGAGTACAAATTCAAAATCATGGTACAACTCTTGAGGCAATAATAAATCCCAATAGTAAGACATGGATGCAAATAGGTGCCATGTTCAAGGGTGAAAAATATTGATGAATTTCTCTTTAACTGAATTAATACATATTGAAATTCTTTCCCCCCTTTTCATTTTATGTTTTTTGATGTTTTTTGTCTTTGTCATGTTTTGGAAAGCACAAAAAAGAATAAAAGTATGATAGAATATAATGGAGAAAATGAGTGGCTCAAAGGCATGTAACTACATTCCAAGTTAATGGAATAGACCTATGCAAAGAAAATGAAAAAATATGTTGGGAAAGTTGTGTCCACTCATAAATGTGTTTTCTCTAGGGATAAAGGTCAAAAAATAGAGGCAACAAATGCAAATGATGAAGGTCAAAAATAGACTACAATGGAAATAAGAATAAGGAAGCAAATAACATCGTAATAGTGGGCACAAATACATAAGAAACAATAATCAAGTGCAACTTTAAAGAAACAAAATAAAAGTGGGAACCCTTCAGGACATGGCCATAAAGGATAAGAGAGAAGCATGAGGTATCAAATATTAAGTCATGTTGGGGATAAATATGGGTTCCCATGCCTATGAATAAAAACTCAACATGGGCACCAAATGGAAAAAGAAGTGCTAGCTAGAGAAGCCCATGGAGGGTAGGCACTACCAAACAAGTTACGACCCATAGAAAATAAGAGAGGGAAATGTCACAACTTGACAGGATTGAACCTAAGGCATAATGTTAGCACAAGTTTGGGTTAATAATGCAATATCAGAATGCAAACGAGAAACCTATCACTATATTCCATATTGAAACATCTACCTCATAGTTCATTGAATATCACTACGTGAAAGTATCAAAAATATGTTCCAGAGTCTTGTATAAATGATCAGCAATACTAGTCTAGAGTTAATAAATCCAATATAAATTTTATGTGACAATTTTGAAGCATAAACTAGAAATTTTAAAGGGGTTGGCTTCAACAAAGGTGAAAAAATGGTGGTCTAAGGCCCAAAAAAAGGGTCAAAACATGTTTATATATGGGAAAATGATCTTAGTTTTACCATTTTACCTTGGTGAAATTTACCACTAGGGAAAAAATTGTTTTTACCCCAAAAATTCTAGTGTCGATTGTGGGAGATTCAACCATTGAATTTTCATTTCATATAGACTAGGTAGGACCTCAAATTAATCTCTTTAATTCTATCCTTTTAGTTTTTTTTTTTATTGATAAACGAGGGGGTTTTGAACCCCATTTGGACCGTAAGTGTGCAATCGTGAATTTGACACCCAACAATCATGGCCAAAAGGCCCTTTCCATGACTATTCTATGGTAAACCACATAATGCAGCCAATGTGGTTGCATTGCATAACCAAGGCACCCTTGATGCACCTAGATATTGTGGGCTCATCAAATTTCTTCAGAGTCAAAATATGTGACGCCAAAGCATGTTGTTGCAGAGTCTTGTAGGTTTCTAGGACCTAGATCAACAATACTTCATAGTGGGGCATTAAATTCTCTACATAGATGTCAAGGACATTTATTTATTGATGGGATTATCTTGGCATGGTCAGCTGGTATTCCTATAAGGGGGTGGCAGGGGTGGATCTACTAGGACCATGGATGAGTACATAGTTACTCATTATAGACCGAGGTCACAAAAAAGTAGCAATGAACTACAAATAAAGGATGTCCAATAGCCTCTCCTTAGAACCATATTATTCATCATCACTTGGGTAAAAGGGTCTATGACACCTCACTTGGTTTTGCATACCCACATTCATTATGCTCTAGAGTGTTTACAACCTATTGTCTATCATTGGTGCATAGGACCGGTGATCAACATGAGGGATCATTTGACTAGGTGTGAGACAAGAAAACTAAAAAATCTCATCTATGGGTCCATCCTCTATTATTTCTTCCTAGAGAGAGTACCAAGAATGCACCCTTGTGTATCTACTCCATTTACTGGGCCACCCAAGCCCAAGATGTTGAGGTGGACAAACTACATGTCTTTCCTTGGAGGTGACCTACCCATGAGTACATTTGGTGAGGATTTTTTTTATTGTTGGGATGAGAAAATCCTCATGATAGATGACTATCCCTATGTCGGCACAGACTTCTAGCATGATCCAAATCTCATACTACCTCTTGGAGAACAACGAGGAGACAAAGGTAAGAAATAGCAGGTGTTTTTTAATTTTGAAAATCAGAACTTTTTTTGGATTTTAGAATATTATAATTTTTTTTAACTATGCAATGATACTAACAATCGTTATGTATGACACATATGTGGATCCAGTCTAACCGACCAGGATGGCCCTGAACTTCCATAGATCTAGAGAGTAGCAAAAACAAGACAAAGAGGAGGAGGATGAGGATGTTGCACAAAACCTCCATGAGGTGTGGAGGAACCTAGAGGGGATCACTAGGGGTGTGCCCATAATGAGGGTAGATGATGTGCCCCAAAGGTCACAACACCATGTGGTTGGAGTACCATGTCATTTTGTTAGACTACTGAGGCGAGTAGCCAATGTCATCATATGATGGCATGAGACACATGCACCTCAAGATGAATAGTCCAGGGTTTCTCCTTTATAGTATCTATGGTTGAACTTATAGAATGGATGTGTTTTGAACTATATCATTATGGTCCATGGAGCCCGATTTTGTACAATGCATATTTTTGGACAAGGTGCATCATCTTTTTATCTGTCTATACATTTGGTTCAATTCTTATTATAAGTTAAATGATTGTTATTTATTTTCCACGATTATTAAACATGCATGTTTGTATTATTTTTTTTTTTAAAGAAACATATGTCAATCTAACACATAATTATCCAATGAATCAACCAATGTGTTTAAACTTCTGGGAACATGATCATAAGTAATAAACTCAAAAAATTACTCAAGAAGTCACACCTTCAAATACTTCCTAAGAAGTGTAGGATTTCTAACATGATAAACATTATTTAGTCATGACATCACTAACTGTGAATCCAAATGTACAACTAACCTATAAATGCTGAGAGAAATAGCCTTGGAAAGAAGTTCGATGACTACACTATACTTCACAATGTTGTTGGTGGAAAGACTGAGGCATGTGCCCCCTAAACTCACTAGTTGGTCTATGGGAGAAAAAATCACCCATGTAGTGAAAGCAATGTTCTGAGTACTACGACTAGAACCATCCATGAAACCTACATAAATGGGGATGGATGTTGACATCTACAAATCAAACACCAAGCATGATAAGTGTGTGAACAAAAAAAACCAAATAAAAAAAATAAAAATCTCCAAAGTACAAAAAAAATAAAAATGCATCATGTTACAAAAGCACCACACAGCATCACTATGTACGTATAATACTTTTCAGATAGATCCCATTGTGAGGCTCATGCAAAGGATTTCCTTCATAGTCAACTAACTCATATGCCCAATTTTGCAATACATGGATCACAATGTAAGGACCATGCCAAAGAGGTTCAAATTTCCCATCGCCTAATTTTTCATGATCTCGGTCATAAACCAAAACCAAATCTCCTTCATTGAAGATGCAAGGAAGAACATTTTTATCATAATGGACTTTGACATGCTTCTTATAAGTCTAATTATCCAATGCATATTCTCAACGATGCTCATCAATATGGTCAAAATAAATTAGACGTTCTACCTCTGCAGAGGTATTAGGCAGGAATTCTATGATTACCTTCAATGAAATAATCTTACATTCAATCAACAAAACTACCTCCACTCCATGAACAAGTTGAAAAGGTCTAAAACCAATTGAAATTTTAATTGAGGTTCGGTAGGCCCATAATGTCATAAAAATCATCAGGTGCCAGTTGGTCTTGTGTTTATCCACCATCCTCCACATCATAGTCTTCAAAACTTTATTGGTGGCTTCAACTTGACCATTATACTGAGAATAATAAGGTGGTCAATTTTCATGTCGAAAACCCAACTTGGCCGCTAGTTCGGTCATCATATTATTATGAAAATGAGACCTATGATTAGTAACAATCATTTTGGGCATGCCAAACCTAGAAATAATATGGTCGAATACAGAAATTACTACTAAGATACCATTGTTGGAAGAAGTAGGCATAGCCTCAACCCACTTAGTAAAGTAGTCAATGGCCACAATAATATAACTGTGACCATTATCTGAAGTAGGATTATTAGTCATAAAGTTTAGCCCCCACTTTACAAAGGGAGCAACAGTAACCATAGAGTGTAACTGAGTAGGATGAACACACATCTTCTGAGTAAATACTTGACAAGGATGACACTTCTAAACTACATTATTGCAATCTTTGAATATGGATGGCTAGAAGTATCCTACATGCCAAATTTTCTAGGCTATGGCTATTCCATAAAGATGATTACCACATGCTCCAGCATGGAAATCATTCAATACCCTTTCATATTTTTCATAGACTAAGCATCGATGCAATACTAAGTCTACACCATGATGATACAAAGTATCGCCAACAATGAGATAACTTTTGGCTTGATGGTGAATATGTTGGTGTTCATCTTGAGATAACTAAGGGTTAAACCATTGGGTCTAAAGATATATTGACACATCTCTATATTAGGGATCAAAAGAGTCAACAAGGAATAAATATTCATCTGGTAATAACTCATTGACCACAAATTCCTCAATGTCTTTGTTGGGTGTAATTCAGGAGTAATTTTAAGGATGGAAATTTACCTCAGAATGTAGAAACCTTACCGAACCTTACTAGTCCTTAATGTGCAAAATATAAAATGTTTGGCAATATTTTTGTAAAAATATTCAAATTTCTAAGGATTGTGTATATCTTCTATAAAATTTGGGCTATTCTTAAGGTAAAATAGTTTTATTCTATAGAATTTGGGCAAATCACTTTTAGAAAAAATGGAAATTGGCTAATATTGTTTTTGGGTTTTTGATGGAAATTGGCTTCCATGATGTGTGAGTAATCCCCTCCTTGGTTGAGTGAACAAGGTACATGAAAATGAAAGCACTATCAAAAGGAATATGTCCTCAAGATTGTCAATGTGATTTTGGTAGCATGTCCCTACCATGAATGGATATGTTATGGATGGAGTGACCTCAAGCCTTTATTTAAAGAAAAAAATGTGGTTAAAACCCTTGACATGGTCTTCAAAATAGTGGTTAAAGATGACCAAATCAAGACTAAGAATAGAAATCAGGTTTTAGAAATGTCCACTTCTAACTACTTTCCCTTTTTGGCAAATTCAGGCCAGAAACAATCAAAATTGTGAATTTTTCAAAGCTATGCAGCTTTTGGGGGTACTTTTTGTGCTAGTGGCATAGCTTTTAGGGGTAAAATTTGTCCTAGCCCTTATAGGTCAAAAACTATATTTTTCCCAACAACTTCCAGAGGTCCAATGGAGGTGGAAAAAAAGTTGAAATGGGGGCTAGACATGCTAAAAATGGTTTATCTTGACAAGACTTATGGATATGTCATAACTAAGCAATGTTTAGGTGATAACAAATTGTCCCTTGATGTGTGATATTAGGAGCAAATCGTATGACCAAAATACATCATTTTTTTATTTTTCTAAATTAAGAGAGGACCAAGGAGGGAGAAGAGTGTCCAAGGAAGGAGGACCTCTTGTGGAAGGACCATATAGAACAACCTATTAAGAACAATGTCAAAAGGTCATAGATGCACAATATCCCAATAGGGATGAGTTAGGCATACCCATATTCATCGAGATATCTCATAATAATGACACAATGGTGTGTCATGGAATAAATGGGACAGGTGAGTGAGACAAAATGAGGTCTCAATACAATACAATATGAGACTGGAAATTAGGCGCTATAGTACAATAAATTGAGATGAATAGTCCTATATACATATGCCTAGATCAAAAGGGTCAGGACCATGATGACTGCAACTAATCTAGTTACATAAGATCTAATGCCCCTTCTGAGGGGGAAGGGGGAAAGAAACAACCTAAAAATCCCGATGGAATGGGAAAGGAGCTTCGAAGATATGAAATGAGCTAGGAGAAGGGAATCTCAAACCAATGGTTTTGAGAAGGATGAAATTAAACCAATCAAATCCAAGGAACTACAACTAAGGTTGGATCATTGAGATATATTTATGGATGTCAACAATGTGAGAATGAGATGGAGTCGAGCATGTGAGATCCTACCAATCTTAAGAGTGATGAGGACTCTCTCAACTTGATCCAAGGTAACTCATTAAGGAGGAAAATGGGAAATAGGGTACATAGGACTAACCCATAGAATCAAGGTGTTGGTGTTGATAGGGGGAAGTCTACTAGCACTCAAGAATAGGAGGAACTCCTAATTCCCAACATCCAAAGTATAAAAACCAGACCTATATCTCTAGAAAAAAAGTGTTGAGGTTGGAACATATTGGGAGATACCTGAAGGGTGACTCCCTCCTAAGGGATAGAACTCCAACATGTCTAGGAAACTAGTACAATCAACTAGAGAACTAAACCATCAAGTGTATGAAACTTAATAGTGTGATAATGAGTTGGAGTCGAGCACATGAGAAACAACCAAGTCAATAAGCAATGATGACTCTTCCTACATGGTATGAGGCACCCACCAATGAGGAATATGGGCCCATGGTAGACTATTGTCTAAGCTAGAGTCCTAGAATACAAGTGCTAAAGTCGAGTCTAGGGGAAGGCCCACTAGAGTCAAGAGAATAAGGGATCCTTGAAACCATCACGAGGTAGAAAGTACAATATGAGTAACAAAGACTAACACTGAGGTATTATAGGAAGGAAAGAGAGAGGTGGACTCGAGACTTCCCTTGCTCAAAGCATAAAGGAAACGTTGACCTAAATTGAATAAAAACATTCCATGGAAAATGGTCGATTATTGGGAAAACATTTGTTCATGGACATGTTAGTAAACCAAGGGGAGAACTAGATGTCAAAACTCAACAACACTCAATGGGAAAAACTCATGGAGACAAGGGTAAATTGTCGCAGTATTTAAGAGGAATTGAAAAAACTCCATGGAACACAAGGGTGATTCATTGTAGATGCTTTAAAAAAGGGCAACAAAGGGACGCCACCACAACTAAAACTAGTGCCAAAGAAGCATAATACCCTCTACTTTTGTTCCTTAAGTGGTCCATTTCCCTTCCAAGTTTTAGATCTATGGATAATAAAAAATATTTGTTGCAAATTTATAACTAATTTTCCATTCTCAGCATTGAAGTTTAGTAATTTATGTTTCCTCATATCCATATGCTCTCTCTCTATGAACGATTTCTTATTGTTGGGTGAATTCATCCTTTGATGGATTGTAATTTCATGTCCGGGGTGAATTATTTGCTCGTTGGATTTTTTTTCTCACCCACGTGGTCGTACAGGTCGTACACTATCTGTGTGAGATGCCTCTTGCTCCTTGAGCAATTAAATTGGTTCCTGAGATTAAATTGATTGTTGGGAAATCAAATCACTAGATAGTAGCTCGGCAATTCATCTCACAACTAGATTGATTTAATTATGGCGTTGAGTATTTTATCTCACCTACACAGTTGTACATCGTCCATAGGGACGTACACGAATTGTGGAGTGGGAGGATTTTTAATTTATCAATAGTGTAGTGACAGTTGCGTATGAAGTCAAGTAATTTTGTTTCCAAATAAAAAATTGTCTGGACTCTTCTTGGAACCTTTTTCATTGTCGTCCAGGCCTATTGAACTATAGTCAAGTATTCTTCTTTCATCATGGTGAGAGGAATGACCACTATACTTTGTTAGATTGTGATCCATGCTTGGAAAGTAGCAGAGGACTACAAAAATGATATCGTTTGTCCCACTCTAGACATAAACCGCAACACAATGAATTGTATGCACAACAATGATTTATGAAGGCAACCAAACATCCAATCCTTGGAGCTAGCCAACAAACCAATCTCATATGCCTTCAAAAAAATAATGAGTATAGAGGTGGTTGCAATAAGTTGCACTCATAATTGAAGTGAGTGCAGTCCACTTGGATTTATCATTGAACATTGGTATTGGCACCTTAGCAACAAAGCTAAGCCTTGAAGATAACCAGTAGAGACCTTCATTTTACCTTTTAATAATCAATAACAGAGAAACTACTCAGAGTCACACTTGTTATTTACCATTGCTTGTTAACTAGTTGTATTGTGTGCACGAATGTCTAAGAATAGAGGGTCAATAGAGACCTTGCAACTAGGAGAAGAGAGGTCCTTTTATGGGAGAGGAGCTGAGGCCTAGTAGCCTTTTTAAAGATATGGCACTTTGTACAAGACTGAGATAGAGAACATATTTTAACTTCTGCAGAGGATACATGTTGGTGAAGTGAGTGGGATATAATTCCCTCATTTATTGATCACGTTGTGAGGGAGAAAATATTCTTGAGTGCAATATCACGCACGAGAAGATTTTTCAAGTGCGACTAGAATATTTGAGGAGGTCTGAAACAACACATGGGAGAAACATCTCAAGGATGAAATAAAACTAAGAATAGAGGAAAGTTTACATATGTGAGTCGATTAACGGATGCCTATACAAAAGGAGATGAGTCACCATACGATATTGACGTCGGTCATACGAATGATGACATG